>OX371225.1:306384369-306591869 GCA_947310385.1 Nephrotoma appendiculata | reverse complement strand
TTTTAATATATTTATATACACAAATTTAATTTTTTCTATATTTAATCCATATATACGAATCTTATAAACACATCGGGATAGTTTTTTATAGTTCATTGTTTTTGTTAGGCTAATACAGATTGCCAAAAGTAAAATAGATTAACCTCGGAATCTCTACATGAGTCCTCTTATATATACATATTTTGCTTTATGATTACATTTAGTCAAGACACATTTTTGGAGACATTTCATTGTAGACTGTACTAATTCGAAAAGGTCTCCTCGCGAGGTGACTTATTTGAATAAGTCGGTGTCAACAAATATGTCGGTGTTTGGGAAACCTTAGAATTGAATTATTCGAAATGAATTTTGTCTCGGTTCTCCACAAATTCATCAAATAAGTTAATGCAAAATAACCTTGAATTAGTTTGTTCGATACTTTCAATTAAACTGTTCATAAAATTAAATGAATTTAGGCATAAATAAAATTTGCAGCTTTATCAATAAAATTATTAATAATTTCGCTTTATCGGAAAAATATATTTATCTAAACATATAAGTAAAAAAAATTAATATAAAATAAAATTAATAATAAAAAAAGTTGATTTACCTTGGCAGAATATGGGCTTCCAGCTGTAGGTTGCCCTTGTACCGTTACGCTAACTCGGTGTTCACCGACCGAGCGTGGTACAAATTCTGCTTTAAATATACCGTCGGCGGTTTGGTGTACTTGTGCTGGTACCGATTGACCCGACGGGCCTGAAGTAGGATGTGAGCCATAATTTGATTGTTTAGTATTTTTAAATTTTTTTTTTTACTTTTTTAAAAAATTGTATTGCTTTTTTTATAAAAAGGTAAAAGTCAAGTATAATGTTGTCGATGTTAGGCGACTCAAAATGTTATTCAAAATTTAAAAAAAAAAATTGTTATATTATTTTATAAAATTTATTTTGACAAGCTCTTTTATTTACATATTATGTAACGGGTTTCTAACAAAGCCAGTAGATTATATTTTATATACAAACATGCCAAAACCAAAACCAAGTAATGAAGAATTTTTTGAAAAAATATTTTTGCGGATATTTTTTAATCTACATAAGAAGCCATATACGGTGTCAGTCAAACGAGAATTGTTAATCGAGAAAATTTAAAAGAAAAATGTTAGAAGAGAGAGATCATAGAAAAATTAATAATTTGAAAATGGTTAATAAAATTAATTTAAACAAAAAAAATTTGTGTCCACAGAATTGATCAATTAACAAAAACAAAAATCATCAAGTCATTTTTAGTACAAAAGTTTTCGTCGCCCTGAAAAATATTTGTAGATAGAAAATATAGAAGATTTATATTATTGAAATAAATAAATAATATTTATAAAATATTGTGTGTATTTAATAATTATTGAATATATGTATAGAAATAAATAGAGGTATCACATAAAATATATTCCCATAACAAATAAAATTTGGAAGAAACTTTCGTCATAGCAAACACAAATATTGTCGTGAAAGAATTAGAAATACATATTTACAAATAATTTTTTTGATAACATTTCTCAAATTACCAACTTCAAATTTTACATTTTTTGTATGCACATATTTACTGTCTGTGAAAGTTGTATGTACAACCTAATATTAGTATTTTTTTAATTTCGATAATTTACACAACAAATTAAACTCCAATTTGTCGTTAAACTGCAACGCTTGTTGTCTACTAAACAGTGTAGCTCAACATTTCAATTGTAATTTTGATTATATTGTTATTGGGCTCAAATAGAAGTGCTTTCAAGAAGTTGAGAGAGAAATTACTTGTACGAAAAGTAAACCAGTGTCATTGACAAAGGTTGGCCAAATTGTGTATTTAAAATAGTTAAAAATTTGCAAACTCGAGCGCCATTTTCAAATATTTTAACCCAATCTCCACAGATCTAAACATACTAGCTAAAAAATGTCGTGTAGAAATAAATGTTGTAGACCCGATAGCGTTCCTATTTCTACTTGAAGACCTTCAACTTCATCAATGACACAGCATTGTCATTCTTATCACTACGAAAATCATGAATTTCCGAAAACAAAAATTTAGAATCTAAATATAGAACTTATATTCAACGGATAAATGATTTAATAATAATAATTTTCGCAATTTTCCTGTGCCGGTTAATTAAATCATAAGCAAAATTCTTTATTTTTATTTGGCTCGCTAAATTTTACGCCAATAAATATGTATGGAAAATGTATAGGTTAGCTCGAGCTGCGTGCCGACCTACACTCAAACGTTATTCTAAATAATCAAAAATTAATCAAAGCAACTCGAAATAACTCATCGTAGGCATTGTGTGCACAGTAATCTTTTTTTACAGGTTGAACGAGTCATTTAGTACTGAAATGCTAGATAAAAGATTCAGATTTCAGTGTTTAGAAAAACAATTTTTAAAATTTTATCAATATCGACACATTGCTTTCTCGACAGTTTATATAGAACAACAATTCGTCGAAAACCTTAATTCACCAAAAAACAATTCATAGAAAAAGGACAATTCAACGCAAACAACAATTCACGGAAAAATTCAATTCACCGAAAGCGACAGTTTACCGAAATAGACAATTTACCAAAAATATGTCAAATGAGTAATTACACAGGTTTATATTTTGTATCATATTTCTGTTGAGTGGTTTTGATAATAATTTAAGATAGATGCGTTCCAGAGGATGTTCTAGAATATGGCTAACTGGGACGGAACTAAGCTAATTATTAACCTATCGTTATGAAAGTAGAATTTTATAACGGATTTTTGGAAAAGTAGTGAAATATGGCCAACTAAGATTTATGTAATCGAGTGACAAGGTTAATTGATAACAAACTATCGAGAATTTTGTAATGTCATTGGGATGAGTAACGGTGTTAGGAGAGAGGAGTGGATGGATGAGTAGTGTTAGGGCAGCTTGCAACTTATGTCGGACACCATATTATTGAATTCAACTCATTAATATTAACGCGCATCCCCAATAGAAAAACTTATGACTTTTTCCTTACAGAAAATTATGAAACAAAACAGAAAAAACAAAAAATGTTCTCAAATTTTTTTCATACTTTTCTGTAAGGAAAAAGCCATAAGTTTTTCTATTGGGGATGCGCGTTTAAAATTTAAAATTCCAAATCCATCAAAAATAGTCAGTTTCAACGGTAAAGGAACGTTTCAGTTCACCATGTGCAAACATTTCTTTCGAAAATCACGTTAACTTAAAATACCATTTCAATGCAACATATCAAATTTCATTATATATTATCGGTTAAGAAATGGCTTAGTTCAGTTGGTCATATTCCAAGACTTCTTCCAAAATAAAAAATTTAAAATTTAATTTCCATCAAACAAAGTTACTTTTACCATGCCAAGAATTATAGACACCAACAAGTTTTTCACAAATTAGGACTCTTGACACTCGGACAACTATCTTAAATGTTATCACAATCGTTCAGCAGAAATTTAATGTAATATAGCGGGTGCGCCATCTTTTATGTCGGTATGTAAACATTGAAAAACTTTAAAAAAAACAACCGATTTCTAAATATGAGGTATTTTTATTCAATTTGTTCCTTTGCAATTTATTTGGACTAGTTTTTGAATACAACATCAATTAATTGGCCGCCTTTATTTGCCAAAGCAAAGTGAGCCCTTTTTGTTGCGTTTTCCTTTACCTTTTCCAGCATCTCGAGCGGTATAGCGATGTTAGGTATATAGCGTCAATAGTCTGATGCTTGCTGGCGTATACACTTTGCTTTTCAAATAACCCCATAAAAAGAAGTTTGGAGGAGTCAAATCTGGAGGTCAGTCAATCTCGCCTCTTTTTGACATAAGAAGTCATGGGAATTTTCGTTGCAGAAACTGATTGTTTGATTTTCAGTGTGGCATGTCGCACCGTCTTGTTAAAATCAGTAACCGAGTCAACATCCATCGATATCGATTTCCATTGACTGTTTCGTTTTCTCTGAAAAATATGGCCTAATGCTGGTTTTGCGGCAAACCCCGGCCCAAACAGTCACTATTTGGTCATGCAATGGCATTTCATGGATCTCGTGTGGATTTTCCGTTCCCCAAATTTGGCAATTTTGCTTATTAATGCCGCCAGAGCGTGTAAAATGCGCCTCGTTGGTCATCAAAATTTGATTCCAAAAATCAGGTGCAGTGTCAACCATTTGAGCGACTGTTTGGCCATATTTCAAGCAACATGGATGGTCTGTCGGCAATATTCTTTGTGTTAATTGCACTTTATACGGAAACAAATGCAAATCATCCTTCAAAATGCGCCGCAAACTGTTTCTACTGACACCAAAATGCTGAGCGCGGCGACGATACCACACTTTTGGGTTTTAGGCAACGCCCTCACTAAACGCTTCAACTAGTTCAATAGAACGTCTTGATTGTTTATGCAACGGCATGTTGACGATCTCTCACTGTCCCGTGCTGAACAAATTCCACATCAAACGACGAATAGAGTTGTCAGACGGTGCTTGTTGGCCACGATATTTTCGATGATATGTACGTCGAATTAACACAACTGATCGACTATTTCCAATGTACAGCGTCATTGTTTTGGCGAGTTGTTTTGGTGTGAAGCAATTCATGGTTAAAATTGTACTGAATTGACGTTTCAAAAACGTGTCTAATCAAGTCAATCGGTAGACAAATGTTACAGTTATTCAATGTTTACATACCGACATAAAAGATGGCGCACTCTCTCTGTACAAATATGAGTAACTACTCATTTGTTTTCTTTCGAAATCTGTCAAGTCAACAACATCCAATTCATAACCATACAAGTTTCATACAATAACGTATGCTCCTTACGTGTTTAAAATGTCGAGTTTTGTGCATACATATTACGGTTTGCGGACATTTAAAGAAAACTGTTTAGTGATTTAGTGGTTTAATAAATTCAAAAGTGGTGATTTTGTCGTAAAGAAAAAAGAACGTGGAAGACCACAAACAAATTTTGAAAATGCTCAGAGGATGACGCTCAAATGCATAAAGCACCTCGCGGATCAATTGAATATGTCACGAGAAGGCGTCCTCATGCGTTTAAAAGCCATGAGATTGATCCAAAAGCTAGGAAAATGGGTTCCGCATAAACTGAATGAAAGGCAATAGGAAAATAGAAAAACCACTTGCGAAATGTTACTAGCCAAATACAAAAGAAAGTCATTTATCCATAGTATTGTGACTGGTGATGAAAAATGCATCTATTTTGAGAATCCATAGCATAAAATGTCTTGGGTTGATCCAGGACAGCCATCTACATCGACTGCAACAAGGCCAAATCGCTTCGAGCGGAAAACAATTTTCTGTATTTGGTGGGATCAGAAGAGCGTGATATATTTCGGGCTGCTAAAACCTGGTGAAACCGTAAATACTGAACGCTACCAACAACAAATAATCTATTTGAATCGAGCTTTAGGTAAAAAACGACCAGAATATGATGAAAGACATCACAAATCACTTTTGCTTCATGATAATGTACCATCACACAAAGCAAAACCGGTCATGGAAACGTTGGAAGCACTTAATTGCGAAATATTTTCACAGGCAGCTTACTCGTAAGACTTGGCTCCATCCGATTATCACTTATTTTCATCGATGGCACACGGGCTTGCTGAAGAGCACTTGACTTCCTACGAAAATGGCTCGATAGCTGGTTTGTCTCAAAAGAAGAAGTTTGTTTGGCGTGGCATCTACGCATTACCAGAAAGATGGGAAAAATATATTACTAATAATAGGCAAGTTTGAATAACTCCATCGTACTTTTTACTAAAAAATTCCAGTTTTACACACCTGGTAACTATACATTAACAATGCACTGAATAACAGCTACAAATTATTATTACTGTAACTCTATGTATGTCTATATACTAGGGTTGTCTGAAAAAAATCTGACCTAACAAAGATATAAGACATTTTTTCAATTTTATTTTTGTTTCTCTTCATAGTCTCCTCCTATAAGTCTATACACTTCTCCCAGCGATGCACGACGTCTTTCTTTGCAAAATAGTTGTTTACGAAGGTTATGGCCTCCTCATTCAATGAAAATCTCTATCCTCCGAGTGCTTACCTAATCTAAAGGGAACGAAAAAAGTCACTAGGGGCTAGATCTGGTGAGTAAGGAGGGTGGTCAAGTAAGTTCATACCGTAATGCGTGGATTTTCATCATGAAAACCGCTGAGGTGTGGGACGGCGTATTGTCTTGGTGAAGCAAGATTTTTTTTCTGTAAATGTGACCTGCCTTAAACTTGTCAAGTAATGATTCGTAGTATGTTCCTGTAATGGTTTTCCCTTTTTGAATATAATCGGTTAAAATAACTCCATGACTTCTCCAGAAAACAGCCGTTATCACTCTCCCAGCCTTTCCCTTTTTTGGACCCGATTCCTTCGTAGCAGACTGTTTTGAAAGTATTTTTGATTCTGGAGTGTAGTGTATCCAAGTTTCATCAACAGTAATTAGCCGACACCAAACCTCTGATTTACCGCACTAAAACTGCGCCCACAGAGCGTTGAAAATGTTCATTTATACACGTTTGTAGTCCAAAGTGAGCAAAAGTGGCACCCAACGATCGGACAGCTTCCTCATAAATCGCCATTCAATATGTGACAAACACGTTCTTTGAACACAATCATAGCCTCTTCTATCTCTCTAACTTTAATTCGGCGGTTGTCTAGCACCATTGGACTTCTCGAACGTTCATCGTCACCTAAGCGGTCACGGTGGTAAATGATATATAGCCTGTCGCAGATATATAGCCTGTCAAAAATAAATATTTAATGACAGCTCGATACTCAATTTTTTCCATTTTCTGTTTTTCTGAAGAAAAAAAAACACATCGTGTCACATTGACTTACTCAACGACTATTAAACAGCAACCGCGCGTCTAAAAACGCTGGTATTTGGCGAGTACCTTTCAACGCATGCCTCATGATGAGGTCGGAAACTTTTCAGATAACTATCGTGTATACCTGAGTTTACAAAACCAAATGGCAAAACCATCAAATATGTTCACAATAGAGTGACAACCGTCAAACTTAGATTGAACTATAGAAAATTTACTCTGTACAGTTAAAATATTTTAGTTTAAGTACATCGAACAGCTGAATAAATTGCACATAACTTTTTATAGAAGTAAAGTTAAGATTCTCGGGGCGCTGTCGTCTCGAGAAACATTTATTGATCTAAACTGAATTTAATGCAAAATGGAGGAAAAAATCGTACTTCACTTAAAGCTCTGATTAAATTATATAAGATTCTAAAGGTAAGGACTTTGGCTGGAGCTTTTTTAACGATACGTTCATCCTAAATTATATAGAAATTAATTGTCGTTTGTTTTGGTCACGAGAAGTTGAGAGTTGCTAGAATAATCCCCTAGCGTAACTTACATAACAACGTAATTATCGTATGGTCGAATAGCAGCAATTTACAGCACGTACACTATATAACATATTTACAAGTCATCAAATGATTATTGAAATACACATACAAATCGTAGAATTTGAAGTTGGCACAACGCGAACGGAGGTTTAAGATTCTTAAATCTAAATTTATACAATACATAATACATTATAAAATAGTTAACCAAATTACCTTCAACATTGACTTCAATGTCTTCCAGGCGACCGCCTACATGATTTATAACTAAACTATTTGGCGAATGAACAGGTCCAGGACCAGCCAGCGAAACTTGTGGACCAGTTGTCCCACCATTTATAACAACAGAAATGGGACACCCGGGTACAGGCATTTTATTAAATGATACATTAATTATATGTTCACAAGGTTCGGCTGGGGCAAACGATACAGCAAACCTGGAATAATAAAAATAATAAATGTAAACAAACAGAATAATTTATAATATGAATTATATGCAACACTTACTTTGCGTTTCCTTGTGGATGTACTTGCGTTGGTATATTATGGCCTTTAGCTGATATCGTTATTTCTAAATTGCCTTCGCCAGCATCGCCAGCGTCAACTGTAAATTGAACTGGTCTGCCTACTGTACCGCGGGTAACTGATCCAACCGATACTCGTGTCGCATCATATGATTTAGCTAAGAATGGTGTACCTTGTACAGGATAACCGTTATATTCTACATTTATCGAATGTGCACCAACTTGAGACGGTGTAAATTCTGCTGTGAAACCAGCATGTATATCGCCAGTCACGCGTACTGGCAATTCACCATGTGGCCCGCGAACGCTTACCGCTAATTCGGCTGCACCACCGCCACTAACAGTTATGTGAAATGATGCGGGTCGATTAACCGGTATTAATTCTAAATTTGATAAATTTAATAAAACTCGACTTGTATCGGCTACGGCGCACATAAATGGACAACCGCGTACTGTTTCGCCATTGAATTTGATATCGATTAGATGCGGTTTCGCTTGTTCCGGTGTAAATGATACTAAACATCGTCCACCGCCTACAACTTGCACATGATTTGGCACTTCACCTTCATTTATCGAAATTTCTAATTGACCTTCACCAGCCGCACTCGCATCAACACGAAATTGGCATGGCTGGCCGACAACACCGCCATTTACATCTGTGACTTGAATTAAACTTGAATCGTATACTTTTGCTATTAATGGACCGCCAACTAATTTTGTTCCATCAATCGATGCTTCTATGATATGGGTACCAACCTCGGTTGGTACAAATTCAATACGCATCGCGCCATTTGCCGCCTCGTGGGTGATTCTAGCACTGACCTTACTCTTGCTGGGAGAAAGAACATTTGCTAAACACTCCCCTCTATTGAGGGTTGTTCCAGGAGGCGGCAGTATCTCAAAAACCGCCGGCGAATTTGCTGGTACTAGACGTGTCGATTCGCCAAGCGTCGTTAAACCCGGAGAAGACATTATATCTACGTGCCACGGAGAACCTGCAAAACATAAAAAGAAAATAATTTATTAATTTCAAGGTCAATCAATTTTCTTTAATTATAATTATTATCGTCACTTAGATAAAGTTTCGAAATTTTGATTTAAAAAAAAATACTTTCAATTACATTTTATTAATAACTTGACTATACAATAAAGAATCTTGTTTGTGCAAGACATGGTGATTTGACTCAAACATGTTTGCTTATTTAATGTACAATTTCTTTGTAATATACTCGTACATACAAATATAACATTGTACATTATAGTTAATCATATCTCTACATAACTTTCACTATTTTGTATTGTAAGATTGAACAGCATGATTGCATCTATTGATCAAAAAATGATTAAACAAAATAAAAATTTATGATTATGATTCGTATAAGTGGAAGAAGTATTTTATGGTTATTAAACGTAAGTACATAATGATCTTTCTTATATATGCTTGAATTTCCTTTTTCTAAGAAAATTTTCTTTTTGTTAAATCGTTTAGGTTATGTGAACTGTTTTATGAAAAATCATGAAACTTAAACATAAGCTAAACGAGTTGATCTAAGAAACTGCAAAATCTAAGAAAGAAATCGTGCTATAGGTAGATGTAAATAGATCAGATAAACGATCCCCATAATCATAAATTCATAACGTAATCTAACATCTGTAACGACTTAATGAGTGTCAATTCTTAACACCTAAGTAAAATAGTCTGGTTTTATAAGTTTTGAATTGAAGAATTTATGTATAAATTATCTGATACTTATAAATTTAAGTAGGTTAGTGTCAAAATTTATATTCATATTGATTTTAACATACTAACGGGATCTATCGTGTTATACAACTACTCTAATTACTTGTTGAGGCGATATGATTACATTATCACCTTAACAATAACTGACCAATATCAATGACAAGATTTGGGAAGAGAATCTCATTTGTAAACTTGTGGCGTACGACTTCGATTCGAATGGAGGATTATCAACGACCCTTCTCCCCAAATACCGGAGTCTCTCAGGGATCCATTTTGCCCTCCATTTTGTCCACATCAATGATTTTCTGGATACTGTTAGCCCTGATACTGTTACCCCATCCATAGCTTTGTTGATGATGCCACATTGCACTCTTCTATTTCATTTGAGGTAGAACCTACTCATTCAGAACTAAACTGTAAACGGTTAGAAGGTGTCAGTTCTCTTAATTGCGATTTCAGTAAAATCTTTGATTAAAATATACCCTATTATGGTAAAATACCGTGTGTATATATGTATTCGTGGGTTGTAACTCAACTCGTCTGTTTTGTGTTCAAATTAGCAACAGTTTAAAATGGAGTAGGCACATTGTTGCATTGGCCAAGTTACCTTCACGAAAACTTTGGCTTCTCAATAGATCGGTTCTTTAAATCATATCAGGTTCTTCAGATATATAAGACGAGTTTGGGATATGATATCGACCTCCAGTTACTGGATAGGTTTCAGC
Organism: Nephrotoma appendiculata; assembly: GCA_947310385.1. Taxonomy (NCBI): domain Eukaryota; kingdom Metazoa; phylum Arthropoda; class Insecta; order Diptera; family Tipulidae; genus Nephrotoma; species Nephrotoma appendiculata. The sequence goes on along the minus strand of OX371225.1, from coordinate 306,581,491 downwards.
GGCGTACCATTCGAATAAAGCTCGATTTATATTATACGTTCCTTTCAGTTCCTTCATTTATCATATCAGACAAAAAAAAACATTGTCACATGTATTTTCATAGGAGTATTTATATTATCCGTTCCGTACTTGCAGGAACGAATAATATAAATATTCCTATGAAAAATACATGTAACAATGAGTTTTTTGTCTGATACGATAAATGAAGAACTGAAAGGAACGTATAATATAAATCGAGCTTAATACGCAACCCCAGACTTACAAAAGATCTAGACAGAGTTCAACACCTCAGATATGTTGCGGAATTCTGCGTGTTCTACAGATTAATGCATGGCAAATTTTCGTCAGAACTAAAGGAGCAAATACATACGACCATTCGTTACTCGAGGAAGGGTAACAAGAGGAACGGTCATCGAACATCTAAGAAGTGAAATTCGCTAAAACGGTTCCGAATTTCCGTATCGCGCGTTGGGTGCAGAAGCACTGATACATATAAGGAGCAAGTACAGTATTAAAGTCCGCCCTTCATCCAATTAATACTAAACGTAAACAAAAATGTTAATATGTAAGAATTAATTATATAGTACCAATATTGTCATACTCAGTGTTACTCACAGTAGTCATCCGTATGGAAAGTTTTGTAAACACTGCAAGTGTTTCTTGGTATTTCAAAAATATAAACCTTTCTCAAAGTCTTATCTCGCTGCAATATGTATTTCACCATTATATTAGCATTGCGTTAATACACTTTTCATGAACTGTCAGTATTCTTCCTTAAATATTGAACTACAGTGGTCAGTTGACTGTTAAGTAAGTCAGTGATTCGACAAAATAATCAATAAGTTTTGATCAATTGATTAGCCGATGTTACTAAACCTGACCATCACGTTACTCGGCCATTGTGCTTCAAGCGTGCCTGCCTACTTGCTAGACAATAATTTCACAGAAACCAAGAAGTTAATTATTATGAAGCTACCAGATTTTTCACGATTGAGAAATAGTAAAAATCATGGCAGCCCTAAAATTATAATTTTGAAGATCAGGTAACCGAGGAAAATTGCGCTTATCAAATAATATAATTTTCAACATAAATTGAGACCAACGAAATTTAACTGTTGATTTTACAAATTCCGGTCTTCATAGCCACTGGTCATACTGCACTACATGGAAAATAATAATCGGTTAGAATTTTCACAATAATTTTTTAGTTTCTGGCCAATATCTTATAAACTCCCACAAGTAACCAATACTTTAGGTTGTTTTCCCAATAGCTGAGACTATTTGGGAAATTTAGAGAAAATATATCGGTTAGAATTTTCACTATAATTTTTTGATATTCAATGGCCATATAAGTTCTTTTCAGGTTCTGGCCAATATTTCGAAAACGCAAAAATTTTGGTCAGAAACTGTAAAAAACTTATATCTTTTTAAGAAGGGGGTAGGGCGGTTCACGCTAAATGGTGGCGTATGAGTCGGATCAAGGTGTTATGCGAATCATGCCGATGATCAGCCAGGCTGGGGACGAATCTAAAAGTAATTTCCCACTCCTGAACGGAGCTCTCTGGATACCGGGCGACCTCCAGTTGTATATTTAGCCTTACTAGTGTATATGCCTCACAGTATACAAAAGGGAAACAAGGAAGGCATAAAGGAGTTCGTGTAGGCACTTCTGTGAAAGAATGGTAGGGGTCTCGGAAACCTCGCGCTTAAGAAAGATTCTCTCAACCACTCCACCTGTTCCAGGCTATCTGATAAAACCGGATGGCAAATGGACGGCCTCTAGTAAAGAGACTCTTGATCTGTTGAAGGAAACTCACTTCCTCGGAAGTGAGGATGTGTCGACTGCGAGCCCCTTGGATTACTGCGGGTCTAGGGCTCGCCAGTACGACTGGTAGGGTTGTGAAGCAAGTATGGCCTGAGCTGAACTTGAAGCGCCCCAAGATCTTAATCATACTAGGGAAGCGTGATTTAGGTAGAACCTCACACTGCTTTCTCGGAGTTCATGCAAGAAGGCTGGGACTGGATTCGAATAATTTCTGCAGAAGCTGCAAGGACGAGAAGGAGACTCTTGTTCACTTCCTATGATCATGACCTGCGCTAGCTGGCAGAAGACATGATCACTTGGGCAAATACCCTATGGACAGCTTCTCTGATTTCGAAAGCTGTAATGTGCGAACTCTTTTACGCTATATTAATAGCACTAAATGAGTTTAAAGGGAGTTTAATGATGTCGGATCCTGTGGTATTATAATGGGCCATAATTGGCCTAAGTGTGCGATAGCAACCACTGAAACCTAACCTAATCTAACCAAACCTATATCTTATTAGATTTGCAAGTTTGGTTATAAATTGGCCAAGTTTAGTCCAGCATGAACAGATCCTAGAATTTTATCCAAAATCAGTTTAGAATACCCTAGCCAATACTACTAAACAAATTTCATCATATTTTGTTAAGAAATGGTGGAATAAATTGGAATATTGGGTGCTTTCAGAGCAACCAACAGTTGGCAACTTGTTGCGTAAAATCAAAGCAACCAAATAGTCATTATAAAATTTTGAAATCAAATTGGTGATGGTTTCACTAATCATGATGAGGGAAAGCACTCATTGGAAAATTTCACCTACCTTTGTCGAGTTTCTTTACTTCGAAGATCGATCAACTTGACAATTTAAGGAACACTTTTAAGACTTTATTCCGCTGGAATGCTTAATTTTTTGAAAAAACAATTACAATTAAAACAAAAAAGTCCACTCTCGTGATTGACCTAAATAATACTTGTCCCTATAATCAGCAAATTACCAAAAAATACACATTTCTCTCAAATGTATAAAAACTTACTCGTTTATGAAAAACCAAATAACAGTTATTTAGTGACGCGGAAGTTTTACAAAACTAAATTTGACCTTGTTTTGTACTTGTCAAAATTATTACTCATCAATCATCACATTAAAATAAAATATTTATAATTGATTTACTAGTTGCCACAGTTGTTAATTTGCACCAATATAAATAAACTAAAACGATTTCAATCACTTGTTCATATTTCCATAACAATAAACCAACTGGCATCACACCAAACCAGAATTATGCCAATTCAAATACTAATAACTTCAATCGAAAAGTATCATGAGTTCATTAATTAACGTTAATTGAATTTAATGTCGCGACTAGAAAAACTACATTTTTATAGTTTTGTTGTTATATATTATGAGTATTGTTTACGAACAAATTTAAAATTGACAGAAATATTATTTCCATAATGAGGTCTAATTTTTAAATATGAAGTACTACAGGCTGAATACTAAATTACCATGAAACAGTACACTCGAATGCAGGTGGTAGGTAGAAAATGTAAAAAACTTTTACTCTAATTAAATATTAATCTTGTGGTTTAAACGTTAATAAATAGTTTCACTAAAAGGGCACACGAAATTATTATATACGAACGATATATAGTTATATCGAATTTTGGGTGCGGCTTAGGAGTACATACTTTAGTTGTTGATTGAATTGTGTTAATTGTACAGCTAACATATCTGGAATTACATATCCCAACACAACGTCCATAACTGATACGCAAAATAATATTGTTTACTAAACAGCGGCGATTAGATGGCGGCAACAAATTTATCATTGCGCATGAACAGTCGACTTACAAGAGAAATTACAATGCGAGTAAATTATTTACTGTATACTACACTGTCTTATATGATTACACTTAATGGCGAATTGATTTTGCATGCGGTTTTTTACATATTGTAGTACGCATGCTATACAAATTACTTCATTCTAGACTCAAATTAGATTTGGTTTAAAGATAGTTTTTGTATTTTGTATTATAGAAAACAACAATCACCCACTTTTTAGTTTCTGTGTTGTACGAGTTAGAGTAATGTTGCTACATAACTTTAGTAAACAATTTTAGATCTACAGGTATGTATTGTAAAGCAATTTTTGCATCTAATTTTGTATTCAGAGCATAACATAAAAAACTCTGATTATAAAATTAACATAAAACTCAAATTGGATGATTTTTTTTAAAATATAGCAATATCATTTTTATTGTGAATATTTTGTTAAATAGCCACATAACGGAATTGTCATAAAATATTTTATCAAATCTATTGATTTCATTTTGGAATACGTCCAGCGGGTTGAGATGTCATTCAAAATGTAGATCTCACTCGCTGGATATAAAATATATCAACAAAAAAATCTAGATAATATTCTACTTTTTAGTTTGAATCTCCGGTTGGTACAAAAGTTATGGCGTTTTTATCACTTAATCAATTTAATTACATGTAGACCTACATCAAGCGAGCGCAGAGTGTACAAATAAGACAAATAAGATTATTCTACATTATTGACAAAATAAATCGCAATTTTTTAGTAACAAGTCTTTCCGCACGAATTAATATTTACCCGCCGCCTAGGTAGCGCGCTACTGTATATGCGAGCGAAAGTTTGTATATACAAGAAAAATCCTTGTTCTTAATGGCCTTATTATTTATAATAATGAGTGGAATTGAAAGGAAATATAAATTTTATGGCAGTGTGAAGTTTCTGACAAATTGACAAAAATTCTTATAACAGTCAAAACGTGTAAAAGAAATCGTTACACTTTAAATTAAGTATGGTACACTTTTTAAACATAACTTGTAACTAAGAACAACAAGATATAGGAAAATATGTTTATTGAAATTTATTTTACATCATTAAAATCAAAAATAAAAAATTATATAGGATGTTTTGAATTATAAAAAATCGAAAATCCAACCATTCGGAGACCATTGACAAGGCATCGTAGAGATGGCTAAGTAAATCGAAGTATGCTATCGTGTCTACATTTTTTTTAGAAGCCAAATATGCGGCCGTAATTTCGCCAACATTTGAATTGTTATAAATTCATTTTTATATTTTTGACACGCCAGCACGCAGCAACCAATGTTATAAAACGATCACAAAAAAAGTTCTCTCTATCTCTTTCTCGCTCAGAACAACAAAAAATACAGTTTGGTATTTTCAACGGAAACAACAAAAGATGCAGTAGGGTCTAAAAAATTCTACAAAAGTTGCAGTAGAGTCAGTACTGCACGATAGTACACTTCGATTTACTTAGACCTAGGATGCCTTGTCAGTGGCCTTCGAATGGTAGAATTTTCCATTTTTTAGGATTCCAACATAGAAAATGTATGCTTCGACTGGACGCATAATTATGTTGGCTTCTACAAAAAATGCAGTAGGGTCAGTACTGCACGATAGCACACTTCGAATTTCTACGATCGAAACGCCATTACACTTTCTACAATACCAAAATTGTAAAATTAACAAAAATCTATGACTGCACATATGTTGGCTTCTCGAAAACTTAAAGAAATGGTTATGGCACATGGTTATTGGAATGTGCATTACGAAGCGACGGGAGCGCAACGACCCACCTGAGATAACCCGGTCCTATACTCCCGCTCCTATCGATTTTTAAATTCTTATAAACTGAAATTAAATTTCCAATTCACCCACCTGATATAGCCCGATCCTAAACTCCCGCTCCTATGGATTTTTAAATTTTAAATTTTTAAAATATCGCGTTTTTGAAATATCGCGTTTTGACAATTCGCGTTTTAAAATATCTCGTTTCAAATGGGACCCTAATTTTATATATACATATGTTACGGTACGGTAAAAGCCCGAAATCAGTAAATGTCCGAATAAAAATTGGAAACAACTGTTTTATTGCTTCGAAATCTATGAAATGAGGGACCTATATTTTTAAAATAGATCACCCTTCACCTCTGTATTTTCTATGGTATGTAGTGGAAATCGGAATTGGGAATAGTAGGAAATAATGGCTTTACTCTCACGGGCTTGCGACAGCTAATTGTGCCACTCATAATAAATGAAACTACAACAAATGTAAGGGGGAAGGTCAACAAATATTTCGTAACCATCAGACCACTGGACAACCGAATATTAATCGTGTAAACGAATTTAAAAATTAAAATTTCAGACATTTACCGATTTTAAACTTTAACCGTAACATATAACATAAAAACCAATTTTTTCCTAATTAGCTCATTTTTCAAATATGTAATTCATTCTCACATAATTTATTTCTAAGTCATTTTGATTAGCCACCACGTCGAGCGTATATTAATACTATTTTGATAATTTTAAAATCATCAACGAGAAGCAGATTTTAACTTGGCTGCCGTTGTTAATAAATATAGAAAAGTCACTATAGGGGACTGGAAATTTTCTATTACACCAACAACTATGCAGTGCAAGTGTTGTGGCATCATTGGGCTATATCTCTTCCAGGGTGCTAGAGGCTAATGTTAAAATAATTTTTTTTGAGACGGGCTTGAAAATCGATATGTTCATCATATAAAATGCGATGAACAAACACAACATCTGGCAAAATACTGTACTTTTCAACTGTTTAGGGTTAACTAGACGATCAAATTAAGATGATAAATGAAACTTTGTTGGCCATAGGTTATTCTAGAAGAGCACTATAGATTCGTGATATGCAAACCATATTTGACTTGCGTACTCAAGTAGAGGTTTAAAAGGATTCAGAACCATCATTTAACGAAACCAAGCGTCGAATTTCGTACATGACAGTCAAATTGCAGATGGAAGAAACATTGTAGAAAATTCATGAAAGAAATATTTATCTTTGGTTTCAGTGTGATTTCAAACGTTTAATAATAAAATCCAAGCAACAAATTACTTCATAACCTTTACGAATTTTTTAAACAGCCTCCGAAAATTTGTGTTAAAATTTGTTTAGTATATTACGTACCCCTGCAACGTAAAATTGAAAGCTGAAGATATACCTTAAAAAATGTTAATCAATAAAATGCCTAAATTTTGAAAATTTGAATATATGGTTTCAAAATCTCTTCAAACATAAAATGTGGAAAATTGAAATCATAAAAATAAAAGATCTGATTTGTTTAAAGCTGTTTGAGTTACTCGAGCAAACTGTGTAGCTGCTTCAAAGAATAATGCCGCTTTGCGGCAGCTAATAAGTCAAAAATACCTTTCGTTTATTTTTCATTATTGGTTGTTAAAGGTATCTGGAGGAAAGATTAAACCAACTTAATTCCTATCATTGAAGGGTAAAATGTTACATTATTCATTAAACGCAATTTTAGCAATTGCAAGTAGAAAAATCAAACAATCCAGTGGCAAATTACCAAAATGATCGATAACAGGACATCAGAATTTGGCTCATTACTGAAATAAAACCACAATTATAAAAAATCTAATAATGAGCTCCTTCGGGCTAATAACTGAAAATATTCCATCAAAATTTAACAACACAGACCAACCTTATTAACTTGTCGGTAAAATTAGCAATCGGGTCTCTTTTTTAATTTGTTAGGAAAGACAGATTTGCATATCAGACGCGAGGTTCGTCTGTTGGCAACGAAAACCTTGTACAAAAAAAATTAAATATAAATGAGAAAAAAGAGGAAGTGAATTGAGACGATAACGTTATTGGGTACGCTTACTCTATGCCTTAATAGACAATTGGAAATGTATGTCAAGAAAACCAATGGCTCAAAGCGGTTGGACTATCAGTGGTTATTGATGGCCTGCATTTCACATTGAACTCGTGCTTGCATTTATAAAACATGGCGTTCACTTTGATTTATATTTTTTCATCATTTTCAATCGATAAATTGTAATCACAAAACTTCTTATATAAACTTGAATTATTAAGGTTGTGAGGAATAATAACGAAATATATCCACTTCGAAACGGATCACTACGAATTATATGACATTACGAAAAACAAAAGAAAAGTATAAGCTAAGGTCTATTTTACACGATTAGTATTTTGTATCGAAGGACATTTCTTGTAGAAGATATAATCATAATTGGTTAGCACCTTTCCCCTATTAAAAATTTGTATATGATAATAAATCATGTTCATAATTTATTCTTCAATAAATACTAGTATAATCTCATTAATCTTTCTTAGAAACAATGTTATTGTTAACCAATGGAGATGTCACGATTCACTTCAAATATTTATTGAATTTGACATATAGAAAGAGCGACAAGGAATGGTACTATATTTATTTAAGACCCCCTTGTCATAAGTTATATGTATTTACGTAAACTGTAGCCTAGCTTTCGTTGTACCGGCAAAATTACATGATATTTTAGGTAATCCCCTTTTAAGTAAGGTTTGCTAATCTGGCTGACCAATTTACCGTATCACTTCTTCAATGCCAGCGATTATTGTAAACCCGACTTGACTTAATACCACGCGTACTTCTACCGAATAATGTTCTCAGACAAGGTTCTGTCGCAGTTCGAAGTTGAGGACTTCAAGCAAAATTAGAAGTTATCTTCAAGAATTTTTCGATTTGTTGGGCCATTTAAAAAACACCCAATTCTGACGCACTCTCTAATTTTAGTTAAGCCTTTTTTTTAAATTTTTATTTTTATTTCTATAGCCTTAGTTGTCACTAGCCTTAAAAATGCCTTTTATAAGATGTTCAAATTTAATGAACGTTATGCGCGAACTTGGAAGTTTTATGCTGCAAACACAATAACAGTTTTTCTGTCGGCAGCACTGCCGTTAGAATTTCAATTGAACTACATGAGCGTCTTCTTTCACAAGCAGAATTTTTTATTGCTTTTTTGTTTTATTGCTCTATTGGCCTTTTAATCACCGCCTAGTTAGCGCCACTTCCTATGCGAGCGAAGGGTGATATTTGTTTATACTAGAAAAATCCTTATTCCTTTTTATTATTATTTCATCATTTGTTGTTTTATATTACATTAAAACTAGTTTTTTGAGAAGTCAATCACCTTTCCTAGTTCCAAAATATTCCGTCAGATGTCAGCCACTTTACTTTAAAAGGCAAATAAGATTTTAATCCATTTTGATTGCTCAATGATAATACGTCAAAATAAAATTAACCCATTCCCGCAAATGACGGCTATAGCCGTCATATTTTTGGTGATATATAGGCAAATGACGGCTATAGCCGTCCTGCATATTTTAATTAATAAAAAAAGGAACATCATTCTTACGAAGTGTACTAATGCATTATTTTGTTAATTATTCAGTAATACATCAAAGAAAAAAAAATGTAACATTCCAGATAACATATCAATTGTTTTTTTGTACGATTTTTCATGATTAGCAATTCGATATATTTCCTCCTATAGAAACAAATGACGGCTATAGCTGTCCTATTATGTTCGCACAAATGACGGCTATAGCCGTCATTTGTCTATATATCACCAAATAATCGGCCGGCTATAGCCGTCATTTGTTTCTGTAGGCGGAAATATATAGCCTTTTAACTGTTTATGTCGAGTATACTCGTCAAAGCAAAACGAAAATTGTTCGCATAATGTCGAGTATACTCGTCATGAAGATAAAAAAAGTTTAAAGATAAAAAATATCACATTCGTATTATTATTCAACGAATCAATTTTATTTTTTTTCCTGAAGAAGGTCAAATATAGATCATTTAAAAAATATACATATTAGAATTTTCGTTACTCTGGTAACTTCATTTATTTTAATTTGCAATAGATTGTATTGTCTTCGCTGAAAAATAATTAAGCAGAGAGAAAACGTTTTTCGAAAGAAAATTAAACAGTTAAAGGGATAGAAAAAATGATGTGCTGAGCAAATGACGGCTATAGCCGTCGAGAGTTTTCATGGGAAAACTGTGAGAAAGTGTGATAATTTTCACTTCCAAACATATAAATAACGCTGAATTTCATCAGTCATAAACAATTGAAAAACAAAAAGTGTGTTTCTGAGCACGGTCGTCAATTAAAAAGTGTGCGGCAATGGGTTAAAATAAAGTAAAAAACGTACGAACATATAGTTGCGATTGTCAGATTTCTTTTCTTATACGTATTAAAGTCTGCTGCGAGGCAGAAAAATAGAAATAGAGGTATATCCTCTATCCGGTCGCAAATTATTTAATTGCGAGGCGAAATATGGTCACTAGATTTATTTTTCCATGCCAATTAACACATTATTTTTTAAATTTAAATTTGCTCTGCGTTTGTAAAGTAGAAATACACAGAAAGACTGCTACGCATTTTCCGTGGTCATAGTCTTTTCATGGATTTCTACTTTACAATCGCAAAACAATTTTAAATTTAAAAAAGATGAGATGTGAGAATTGACATGGCAAAATAAATCTAGTAACCATATTTCTGATCGCAAATAATTAATTTGCGACCGGATAGAGGATATACCGCATACAGACATACTATAAGTCAGAATTCTGATTGCAAAGCAGAATACATGTATTTCACACCATCTAAACGTGTATATTCTAATTTTTCTGCTTTCAAATAAACACATATAATGAAAATTATGTAAACATTAAATTCCTAAACAACATGAATGAAAATTGCTAAACGGATTTTATGAATACCAGGAATCGATTCATTAGGTTGTGATTCGATGGACCTCGGATTCAATTTGTTAACTTATTTTTTCTCAGTTCAATATTCAAGGGAGTCCTAGCAGTCTTGCTTAAGTTTTATAAATTATTAAGGTAAGGGAGAAGAAGAAAAGGCATTTCGAGTTACAGGAAGAGATTGCACACATGTTGTGCACAGTATGCTGCTCCATATTGCAACGGGTTGCGCCATGTTTCAACATATTGCGTCGTGTTGCGTTATGTGTTTTGCGTTTATTGGGGTCTGATTTTATATTGCATCAATTTACACAATGTTCCATACCACTTTAAATTGTGAAGGATTTCGGAAATAGGTCTATCAATTTTAATTTTAATTTGTTAAGATGTCCAGGTTCCTTTTGCAGATTTTCTAATTGTTTTGTTGTTGTTGCTTGGTTTGTGGTTAGTGCTTGTCTTGCAAATGTTGCGATTATTTTAGGGTTCTGGAAACAGGAAATCGAATATTTTCAATAGCTTAATGCCTTGATTAAGAAAATTCAAATTTGAGCCCATTGTGGTTCTGAAAAAATGCTAGTTTTAATGTAATTTAACCATTTACCAACAAATTGCAGTTAAGCTATGGTTGTGCTTTAAAAATGACAAGATGACGATGAGCTACATATAGGTGAAACTCTAGAAAAGGGTTAATTAAAACATTTAACAACCGATTGGATTAAACGCTCTATTTATATAATGGAAACGGAATTCTAATAAAAGTTTTGAAACTAGTTCTGGGAATATTTGAATGAAATTAAGTCATTTCTCAAATAAACAACTAAGCAAATGCTTAATCAAGTTGCGCGTATTTTTTTAATGCTGCAAGAACGAAGTCCAAAAAATGAAGCACTGAAACGACGATTCTTAAAAATAATATGTAAAATTGATTACCGCCAAAACCGTAATTTACGAGTAATTAATTTAGCAAGCATAAACCAACTGATATTTGTTGTAAAACCATTTCCAACGCAACCAACTTTGGCCGAGGGAATGCTCAGTACACCGCAGGGGCTACTCTTAATAAGAGCCTGCTATTGGACTTACGTAATCAATAAAATGTTAACAGTTTTACGAGAATTTGATTAAATTACAGTGAAAATTCGTCTGAAAATTTAACAATCTTGACAATTTCATTAAAACAATAAATGAACCACTCTGTCAATTTTTTACGCCTTTAATCTGAAACAACAAATGATTTTAGTAATTATTTACGTTTTTGGAACGCTAAAAGCAATACATTATAGCGGAAAAGTAAATATTTAATATACGAGTAATGACACTCATTAAATAATTTATATTGCGAATTATTTTGCTGATCTAAATGTTTTTGCAAAAAACTTTCAATACAATTTCAATATAATCTAATATAGAACATCTCTACGAGTAAACTAACATAATTATTCACAATAATCAAATTATTGCAAGAACGCTATTCATAAAATTATTGTTTAGTTTACTCTTGGAATTACGTTTATAATTTCCATATTTCACAATAACTTTCAATTTTATGTTTCTTTGTAAATCTAAATGTACCCACCGAAAAAAAATACTCGCAACTAAGCTAAAAATAACAATTAGGTATTTTAGGTTCTGAATCATTTTAAAAAATGGCACACAACAAAAACACAGAATCTTGCAGCTTATATTGTACAAAAAATAAAACTTTCAATAGTTCGGAAAATTATAAGTCATGATTTTTTTTTGTGTCACGAATTCGTATTCAACACATATACCATATGCAGAAAGGTTAAAGAACTGTGTATATTAAAAAGACTTGAGTTGAGATCTCTCTTAAGTGAGTATATTGTGTTTGTTTGTTTAGCCTTAATATACGAGGCGGAAGATGAAATTGGTGTTTGACATTGAAATTTTGTACTTAAATAATCGAAAAGGTTTTAAATTTGGAGGTCATGCCCCAACCATTATGTTCAGTCAACGAATGCAGTTAAAAATCGATCATGCTTAAAAATTAATTTTAATAATTTTAAGATTCTATTAGGAAATTGTAAAATGTCGTCTTGAATTTCCTGTAAATATATTCACATTATCTAGTAATTATTCAAACCGGCCCACATTTTATGACTCATACCTAAATTGTATATTGAGTATATTGAAATTATATTGAAATTTGAGTTGCGTTATCTATTACAAGATAGGTACAACTATACAAGTAGGAAGATGCTCAATTTCGGACACCCTCGTAAATACTCGTATATGTACGTAATCTAATCACAAATTTATAATTAACCGTATCTGTTTGATCTTTTCATTGAAATATTTAAGGTAAGCGCACGATCATAATTTCTGATCGTTACACAATTTATTTATAGTTTTTGTGTTTGGATCGTTGACCAAAAAATTTATTTTTAGTTTAACCGTTTTTATTGTAAAATTGTATTGTCTATGTTTTGACTTTTTTTGTATTTCGATTGTTATACCATTTTAAATCGTGATTTTCTAAAAATCAGCTTTTATTGTATTCCGATAAAAAATTATTGTTCTTTGAAAAACTATTTATCAACAATCGGAACTGTATCGTGATTTTATGAATCGATTAAAGTGAGAGTTCTTTTGTAGGGTAGAATTTAAATATTAATCGATATTATTTACACGATTTTCATTAGTGCAATGGCAATCAAAAAGTGCATATTACTCGTATAGACACTAGTTACAATTTGCTTTCATTATTTACGAGTATGTAAAATGCGTTCAAATATGTATAGCAAACTTTTCCAAAATTACGTTTACATATAAATCAATTACCTTGAATTTTTGTTGTTGAGCTTGGTAAAAAGAATTTAAGTATTGTGGTAAATCAACTTTCACTGATTTTGATTTTTTTTTTTTTTTTGCATTCGTTTTTTTGTTTTAAATTGATTTTTTTCTGCTACTCATATGGTAAAGGCAAAAATAAAATAAATAATTAAATCAAAATGATCAAAGATGAGTTCCGAGTAGAAATTTTTTCAAACACATTGAAACTTTCAAACAATTATCTTATCATTCAAGCTTTAAGTTTAAACAAACCGCGACCACGTAATTGTTCGCACTAATTATACGCTTATTCATCGTGAATATGTAAGTCTAGACTGTAATAAATAACATAGAGGCACATATGGTTGATAAAATAAAATTTAGAAACAATATGAATCAACTTGTGTACATTCATTAAAAAATGTAAACGATAAAAACGACGCCGCATAAAATACACTACAGGTTTCACAAAATGTCCCGCTCCGTTTCATGGTGTTTACTCGATCTCTCTCCTAATTTAATGTTAAAACATATGACATATGAATATTTAATATGAAACATATTAAATTTCTATTCAAATGGAATGGTTTTAATTTGAGTATATCTTCGATGTCTAATCTTTATTTAACTAGAATACGTTCCAGTGTTCTATCTATCGAAAATGTAGAAAAATTGCATTCGGTGTGGCGAAAATATTGCAACTTTCTTCAAATATTTACTTCCATGTTAGGGGTTTCGTTTTTTTCATTGGATTTAGCAGTCGATGAGTACGAATCGCTGTATATGTGTGTTACACGCGAAAGCGCTTTCACAATGTTGAATTGCTTCCTTGGAAAATGAAAATGTTTTAAACCCTAACTAATGATCAAGATTTTCTTCCTGAATTCGTTTCTATGTATATTATCTCTCACAACTCATCGATAATCGCAACTCATCGATAACTTGTACGATAATCTTGTAATGACTTCTTAGAATTTGATGTAACCTCTACAGTGGATTCCTAGTACCCAATAATATCTTAAATGAAGTCATAACAACACTTCGATGAATTTTTTGAGGTACCGTTGTAACAGATTCGTTTACTTGACCCACACTTGAAGGTTGTGTTCGTTGATAATTTTCTTAGAGCCGGGAAATATTATATAGAAATTTCTCTCGATTCGGCCGTTGACCCCTTAAATTCGAGACAGATCTGGATGATTCAATACGATTTCTGTTCTTCCATTTTTTGTGCAACTTTCTTAAAACCAAATGAATTTGGAGAATGCGCCTATTACATCAAAAATATATTAACATTGTTTAGTTAAAGCGAACGTGCTTAAATATAAACGTTGTCCCACGTTACCAATGAAAGATCGCTTTTTGGGATAAGCTTCAAAAATCCCACTTGCTGGCCTGAGGTTTTCCGCAATATTACTTGGTCCTGCATTGCCTTGGATATCACTCATGCAAATGTAAACTATCCTTTCGATTCTTAAATTAAACACTATATTTAAAATCGAATTCATCATACTAGCGGTTTTTCAGAAGTTCAATCGGTCGAAGTTCAAAATAATTGCTAAGGGTTTTCTACTAAGCCATCTTCTTGTTGCGATCATCAACCAGGACGATGTAATGGCAATTCCAATTCATTTTGGTCCATCGACCAACCAGACTCAAATATTTCGTAGCTGCTGTAGTTTTATTTGTGTAGTCTACATTGTTGTAATAGACTGGCCAATTCCAAGTTTACTGTTAATACAACTTCAACACCTTAATATCGGGTGATTTGCGAAATCTGCGAAAAGCCTGCCTCTGACCTACGCCGAATATGAAAATCACACTTATTTCTTACTGTAGTTGGATTTCGTACCCCAGCAACTCGATTTGCTATCCTAAAAGTAGGCACATACTCTATTTTATGTTCAATCATCGCACGTGTACAATTTCAACAAAATCGATTTAGAATTGGCCTCTCTATTGATCGCTTTATTGAAAAATCATTTTAGAATCCCATTTCCATTGCACGTATCGAATTTCAACAAAATTTGTTAAGAAATTGCCAAATTCCATCCCTATTAGCCATTTTCTAGAACTGTATCGCAAACTCACTTTTGAATTTTGTCAAAAAATTATTAAGAGATCATTTTTAGCGGGATTTCCTAAAAATCGAGAATTTTTTTTTATACAAAACCGGGATTTTGAAAACCGAGATTTATAAAAAAAACGGGATTTTGACAAACCAGGATTTCATTACACACTAAAGCTACTTCACCGAAAAAAATTTTTGTTGAAAAATGAGTCGCAATTAAAATATTAATTTCAGTGTAAGACAATAGTAAGGTGAGTAAAGGTGAATTTAGTACATTTTCTTAAAAACATGAAATTACGCATACATTTCTATGTGTAATAAAAACAAATGTAAATTAAATGTTTATAATGGGAAATGAATTAAAAAATATACAATTTGTAAAATTACATAAATTATGCCTTTCATAGTTTATTTTTTGAAATTAAATTTGTTTCAGTCAGAAAATTTGTTAAAAATATGACTTAAAAAAGGTCCGATTTTTTCATATAAAACCACCTTTCTTAAGTCAACCTTTTTAATTTCAGCCTTTTTTAATTCAGGGAGCCTTGGAGTTACGGTCAATCAAATCGATCACATCCACGTGTGAAAAAGACATTTTTCTAGCATCAAATCCTCCACGTATAACAACCGGTTCCAATCCATCGCCTATTCGAATCCATCTTACGTCGAAATACTGAAGCATTGAACAGACAAGTTACTCGGGCTAAATTCCAGACGAGTGGAAAATAGCACTAATCTGTCCACAGCATAAAAAGAGAGGCAGGTTGAATTGTAAAAACTATCGCGGAATAGCTTTGCTAGTTGTTGCTACCAGTACGGGTTTCGTCCATAGACAGGTTGACAACCGATCATTCATCTTTGAATTGTGTTATAAAAATGCTACGAAAAAACAACGTTGTGCATCTTCTATTCATAGATTTTTAGCAGGCTTATGATCATAAAAAGGCATGCATTATGGGGTGTCTTGTCACATATAGGCATATTTTCTCAAAATTGATAACCATGTGCAAAGTATTATTGGATGGCTTTGAAAGGGAGGTGATACCGAAGGCAAGCTCTCAGAAGCTTCCGAAATAATATCAGAAGTGCGGCAAGAGGTTTCCTCATCCTCTATGGGTGGCCAGGTGCGGCCAACATTTTTGGTTAACGGCGGAAATACGCCCAACGAAAAATATATTAACGGTTTTTGGCGAGACAACGCCCAACATTCTACGGTTAACGACGGGAAAACGCTCAGCACATATACAGTACAAGGTGTCCCACAGCGTAGCCATTCAAATTTGTTTTGTGTTCCAACGGAAGAGCCGCAACATTGGAGTACGGCGAACAATTATACAGCTTGTATCGACTAAAAGACCGCAACGGTCCGGGTGTGGCGCAACCGTTAAGGTACGAGTATTTTACATTTTATTTAGAGTTTAGTTATTATTTTTTTATTTTTATTTTTTATTATTACACCGATTATATTATTATTTTTTCGATTTAAGGAATTCTGCGTGGTTTCAGCCGCGTGCAGTGTGTAATTACGACGGTTGAGGAACGGTTTTTTCGGAACTAAAATTCAACATTTTTGTTGCTTTCTTCCTTTTTTTTTATCTAAATTCGGTTTTGATTTTTACGGAACGGGACCTTGAGAGTAGTCGATGACGAGATTGTCGGGTCGGTATGTTGGGAGGGGAAATTTCATTCTGTGTCGGTTCTCACTTGTCACTCCCCATCATCCCCTTGGCAGGACATCCACAGGGTCGGAGTGGTGAGTCCAGCATATGTGTCGTCCATTCGAGGATGAACGTAAAATCTACGCGGTCTCTCCTTGGCACTCCGGCAGTCTCAAGCTGTCGGACTGTGAATTGTGGGATATGCCTTAGAGGTCTCTCCGGGTGAAGAGAGGCTTTGTCGGTTAGAGAAACGCCCTACCCTATTATGCTGCTTGATTGTGGCTAGGCATCCGCCTTAGGGGTCAATGAGTCATTCGGGAGGGTTTCTTCAGCGGACATTGTACTTATCATTCGGGGAGATCCAGTCGTTCCAGAGTGGGCACACCCAGTTGCTATTAATTTTATTACGGCTCCTCAAGTTTCGGTTAACGAATTTCGGTGTACTTTATTCCGGTTTCCTGTTCACGATGTAGGCCAGGTATTCCTGAGTATTTCAAGCCTCACCTTCCTCACGACCCAAAAACTCTGAGATCTAGTTGGCAAAATCACCGTCAAAATCTGCCGAATGTTATTCAACCGTAACAAAAAATAAATAAATTAAGATGCTGGTCCAATTAAGGAAAGAGAAATGTACCGGGTGCGGCTGAATTTCGAAATCAGAAATGATCTGGACAACATCGAAAAAATTGGAACAATTAAATCGTCGAGGCTTAGATGGCTCGGGCATATTATAAGTTTCCAAAATCGTAACCATAAAAACAGGTCATCGCCAGCCCCCTATTCGTTGGATGGACGACGTTGAACAGAACCTTATTCAAACTCTTGGTCAAAATCCTTTTATGGAATGGAGTAGCAACAAAGAAGAAGAAAATAGACAAGTTGCTCTCCTGCCGGCGATTCTAACATATCTCGAAAAACTAGTCAAAACCCGAGTTACAATTTTGTTAATATTGTTTTAATATTCTCAGTTCTCGTCAACATGGATTTCGTCAAGTTTCATACCTGACCGTACGGAATCTGCATTGTTAGTTTTTAAATAACGTGTATAATGGGTTACACTGCGATAAAAGCATTTATCTATTCTTTCTGATGTTGGTCTTAGAAGTATTACGAATAAGTGGTTTGCTTCCTATCTGCTAAACAGAACAATGAGATTAAACGTAAATGATTCTTTCAGTGATCCTAAAATTTTAAATATCGGTGTTCCGCAGGAGTAAGTACAATCCTTATACCGTAAACAAATTCCTTTTTTAATTTACGCTTATATGATATAGTTGTACTGGATTTGCTGATGAGCGCAGATGTTGTATCAAAGGTTTTTCTGACCTTAAAGTCGTACGTCTATGGTTTAGTAAACATGGTTTAATGCTTTTTGTAAAAAATAAATGAAATTATTTAAAATTTCTAATACGTTACGCATTTTCCGAGGTCGCGGTCTTTTCAGGTATTTCTACTTTACAATCACAAAACAAATTTAAATTTTAAAAAAATATGTCAATTGGCATGGTAAAATAAATCTAGTAACCATATTTCGCCTCGCAATTAAATAATTTGCGGCCGGATAGACGATATCCTCCTAAAACCTATTTTTAAGAACATATTTTTGGTTGCCCTACTGATCACAATCTAATCAGATAGCTAAGTCTTTCCAATTTCACTTTATCTATTTATCATTCTGTCTGCTTCAGTATTGAGTTATTTAAACATAATAGTCTATGTTGGTAATTCCACGTTTTCAACTTAAACGCATATATCGGTCCCGCTTCTGGAACTTTCTACCATGGTAATGACAGAACTGGAATATGTCCTACCATGTTGCAGTAGTTGCTATCAAACTACTTTAAAGCAACTACATATCCAGCAAAAATAATTTTGCAAATCTTTCTTATAAAAAAAACCAGGGCCGAACCTTCCTTGCCCCGTTATTTAAGTCTAACAACATTTTTTTTTTTAATTAATAGACGATCTGATAATCGTTACAACTATTGCGGGAATCGTCAACACCTATATAATTCCAAGTTTTATTAGTGATCACTTCCGCCGCCATATTCTCGTTTCAGGTACAACTTTTTTAATGCTTTGCAAATCGGATGGCATAAAATCATTAAACTACCCGGGAACCAAGGTACACAATAACCGCATAAATTCGTGTTAACTATTAAATCACACCTATACGATCGTTTTGCAATCCCACACATACATATTTTAAGCAGAAGATCATAACAATCTTTCAATAAAGTACTTAAAAGAAAACTCAATTGTTATAGGTAACTAATTGTATAGTATTTTGTATGAAGTAAAATACAGGTAGGTATATTTTGTATAAATTAGATGATTTAGCAATCGATTCACATATTAGAAATGAAAATCTCGCATACACGAGCATTCAATAAAATTAAGTACATGATCGTAAAAAGAGAAAGATCAATGTGAAGACTGAAATTTTTAAAGAATTTATGTCAATTTTTTGTATTATATTTTACGTGCGTATTTCTTATTTTTATAATATTTATAAATGAAATTCTTTTGTAGAAATTTGGCTTAAATATATCACACAGGCATCAGGTTGATGTGAGGAGGTAACAAAACTAAGCGTAATTTAAAACTATTGATAGTTAAATATTTATATTGTTTATTACTTAATATTATATAACAGACATAACTTGGCGGTCAACACCGTTATAACATTATATATAATATGCACTTTACATACCTTACACAATAAAAGACGAACGATCGGTATCCAAAAAAGAAGTCACACACGGAAACGTATAGTGTTACGTTAGTTGCTATACTATTTTTATTATAATTTAATAACTTGTTTTTTTTTTTCTTTTAAATACTTCTAATATTGTTAATATATAAAAATAAAAAAAAACCTGATCTTTCACTTTTTAAAACAAAAATTCTTTAAAAACAAATTTAATATTCTTTTATCACAGAAAACCAAATTTCATTATAATTCAAAACAAAATTTTTTTTTTTACTACAATAAAAAAAATGTAAATGTCACGTCATCTTTTACAGAAAAATCTAAAAACAAAATTCTTCGCGATCATAACATACAAATTTTTTTAATAATAGGTATTTTTTATTTTATTTATAAGAAAATAAACTTAAGATCAAAATGGCCGAATCAAAAATGTTGTCTTAAGCTACTAGTAATATGCTAGTAATATTTTAATTTTACTAATTAATTTAACTAACACGATCACTTGACGTAATTTACTTTAACTATATATTTATTCTAGTAATTAGTAGTGAATTTAGTATAGCAGTCCCGATTACGCGACGCGTAATTATTTTTCTATATTCAACGACTTTAAATGAGAGTTCATGTAAGACTACCTGAGATAGAGTTTTTAGTTTTTATTTGCAAAAGGTACATTTTGTTTGTATTGATTTGATCTAGAGGAGAAAATCCCCACTTATTTACTGAGGTTTCTTTCTTACTCTCTCATACAAGTTTTGTTTTACATATTAACACGATCGTATTCGTATATGTTTTCTTGAAGAAACTATACTTTACATTTACACACAAGCTTTGACGTGTGGGATGAGAAGTGTAACAGTGTGCATTCAATTTGCCCACTCATTCAAGAAATATTTTGTTGTAGTCGGATTCTCTATATACCTCGAACGTGCAAGTTACAAATTATGTATTTTGTATTTTGCTTCAAGGTTTTAAACTCATATTCAATTAAAAACAACTTATGTAAAGCATAAAATTGTGGTGATGTGCAATTTTTTTAATAATGTACTTACCGGGTACAGTAGTTCCATTAAATGTAATCTGTACGGTATGGATACCGGATTCATGTGGCGTAAAACTGGCGACAAACCGTTGTCCACCCAATGCACGTACAGATGATGTAACTCGGCCTCCATTGACTAGAATTTCTAAGTTACCAGAACCAGCACGTGAACCATCGACTAAAATAAAATAAGAAAATAATACATTTACAATAATTCTGATTCTCTAAAATGCCAAGATGATTGTAAAGTGTAAAAGTGATAACTTTTAAGCCTGCCTCAATGAAACCTATACCATAATTTGTTACACTTTCATTACAATTTATTAGAATTACAACAAATCCCAATTTTATTGCCGGTGGTTGGTTTCGGTTATAATTAAACCTGTCCCACCACAATTGTACCTGCATAGGGGGTCGGCAATTTGCCAATTTTGATTGTTTTATTTCAAAACTTGAGTATATTGTAAAAACATTTCAAATTTAACAAACAATATGTTATTATTCCATGTTCCATTGGGTTTAAGTCCAGGGAATATTGCTGCCATTATTGTGAAGAAATGAAGCTGGGAACTTTTCATTGTAAAATATATTGGTTTTCACGGGCTTTATGAGATGGTACCGAGTCTTGTTGAAACGGCCAATGGTTTCTACTCAATTGTTTACTGGTCCAAAGTAATAAAGCATCGTTTAAAATCTTTTTACGGTAGATTTGTCGATTTACCTTTACGTTCAATGAAAACAAGTATGGTGATCGTTCTGTGGTAGTTACCGCGAACAAAACACGATCGTTTTGTTTGTTTACATATTGCTGAACCGTAAAAATTATTTCATCAGAAAAGACCAAATTCTCAAGCTCGCCACCAACATGTAAGTGTTTTAACACCTTTGTTCTTGCTAAGCGAACTGTCTGTAGTGCAGGTGTGCTCTTGCGCCATTTGTATTATGCGCGCCATGCTACGAGCAGATACATTTCGATTTTTGGCCAATTGAACTGCGCATTATCGTGGATTACGTTAAATTCTGGCCTTCGCCTTTCGTACCATTTCTGGCGATATTGCTGTTTTTGGATGTACACCTCCATGGCGTTTTGCTACCAGTGTCATTGGAACGTGTAATGGTCCGATACATTTTGTTCACATGTAAATGACGTATCTCATTAACAATGGCTGGTTGTGATTTTTCAGCCAAATACAAAGCAATAACACTGTTGAGTTTGAATTCTATTTCGATAACTTATTTTAACTACGACGTAAAACGATATGCTACCTTAGGTGTGGGGAACTGTAGCAGGGAAACTTTCGAATTTCAAAATGAAACTTTGCATACCGATTAAGCCCAATTTGTGCTAATTAATGCTCACGGGAAAAAATAGTGCTAGAACAGGAGCCGAAAAAACGGGAAAAGAAAATTTCAAATATCGCCTGAAAGACGAAAAAAAATAAAACCCAATTCTAGGAAAAACCAAGAATAGTTTAAGTCTAATTTTAAAACTTTCCAAAGACGGCTACACTGACAAAATTTGTGCTTATCATAGAAACATGATTTTCATAAATTTTCATTCAAAAATTGAGAAAAAACCAACTAACCCCTAAAAGATAGTATAACAATAACATAAAATAATCGTTCAATAATATTTTTGTTGAACAACAAATTAAAAAATAGAAATAAAATATTATAAAATCGAAGAAAAATGCAATTCAGATAGCATATTCCTGTCAGGCATGTTCATTGCCATCCGAAAAATATAGTGGCTGAATTTGTTCTAATCCAGAATTGGCCCAATTCCGTTGAACAACAAAGACCGTTGAATGAACAATTTTCTAACAAAAAGTGTTCAAGAAACCAATTAAGTTGGCACTTCTGATTACAAATATCTGTAGAAAATGATCATTGCCATTTGAAAAACGTAGTGGCTGTATTTGTGTTAATCCAGAATTGGTTCAATGGAATTGGGCCAATTCTAAATTAGCACAAATTCAGCCACTATATTTTTCGGATGGCGATGAACATGGCTGACAGCCTATCTGAATTGCTTATTCTTATGGATTTTAGAATATTTTATTTCTATTTTTTCTAACAAAAATATTATTGAACGTATACCTCTGTATTTTGTTTGTTTAATATCTTATCTTTTAGGGGCTGTTTGTTTCTCCTCAATTTATGAAAATCACATTTCTATGACAAGTACAAATTTTGTCAGTGTAGCCGCCTTTGGAAAATTAGGGTTAAATTATTTTTGGTTTATTCTAGAAATGTGAGGTTTTGTTTTCTTTATTTTTGTGGCTCCTGGACTAGCACTAATTTTTTCCCGTGAGCACTAATTAACACGAATTGGGATTAATCGGTATGCAAAGTTTCATTTTGAAATTCGAAAGTTTCCCTGTTGTAGTTACACACGCCTTCCTTAGGCTTGTAAACAACATAACAGACTGACGTTTGTCAAAAAATTACCGCGCGACCACTGTATATTGATGTTATGATATCTGGATTAGATATCGGGTTCTTGGAGCAGAACTTATTACAAATTAATTACATTTCATTGGTTAGGTCAAGACCACCTCAATGATTAACTTGCGGATGGTCATCTTAGTAGCCGTTGCTAGCATAGATGAATCCACGCAAGCAAAGTGCAAAGAGCTACTAAGATTGCCAGTACCTGGATAAAGAGGTACCAACTAAAACTTAATGAAACAAAATCTGTCCACGTAAACTTTACCAACAGAAAGGTCAACTGGATACCAGCAGACCTGAACTCTCAGCCAATTCCCAATGCAACAATGTAAAATGGTAGGAGCATGTCTCTGTTAATTGACTTTTAGGAAGAAATGCTGAGTTAACTTTGCATAATTACTACTATACCAGCAAATTTGAAAACCTGTGTGGACTTACGGTATTTAGCTCTGGGGCTGTACAATGAAAACCTATATCAATATCATCCAGGCATTCCAAATCCTACGTTGAATAATTAATGCACCATGGTACATAAGAAATGACAACCTCCACAGAGATCTCATGATTGATTTCGTCAGTGAAGAAATAAGCAAGTTCTGCTAAGTGATTAATACTTTCTGGAATTGCCAAGCTAAATAGGTCCGTGGTTAAATTAAAAGCTATGGCTTTCCCAAAAGGAAAGTCGAATTACTGCTTTCTATGCATTTTTCTGGTTGCAACGCTATCAATCCTGATGTTGTCGGAGCACTATAATAATACTGTCGACAGGCTATGAATCACGTGGTCTGAACTCCTGAATTCTCATTCAGGATCACTTACTTCGACTGTTTCAAGCATGCTTTGCTTTTGGAACTATTCCACAATCATGGAACAGGAGCAGAGTTGTTTACATTAGGGTTATTCGTCTTATATAGTCTTTCTTCAACTTTCCTTAAAGCTTTGGAAAGAATTGTTGACAGATATATTAGAGACCATCATTTATCTATCCTACCACTTAGCCGCGCTCAATATGTTAGAGTTGAAAAATGGTGTCAAACTGCTCTGCATGCGTATTTGTTACAAGGTTCGAAAGATCACTTAGTATTAAGAAGTTTCTTGTGCACACTTTCTTGAGCTCTCTTGTGGTTATTGGTTATTGATGAATTACTTGTTAAACTGCAGCAAGCTGTCTTTACTGCTCAGAGCTATGTTGATGAATTAGTCGGTTTGGTTGCGGGTAAACACGTTAATGTACTATCTCACTTAATGCAAGGCGCTCTTCAAGATGTAAAAATGTGAAGCCTTGAGAAGTTCTTCTACGTTAATGCATTTAAGGGCAGGTTTATGGTTGCGTTCGTTCGTTCGGTCATTTTTTCAACCAATCATCTCTTGAACAAAAATCCAGAAGAAAATATCGTCATTTTTGAGCAATATGATTGGTCGAAAAAATTGTCAGAACGAACGAGCGAACATCAACCATAAATCCGGCCTAAAACAAGTGTGGTGGTATTTTCTCTATTTTCTTGGCAACTGTATGCTCCTTCTCATTTTAGGGAGATGCTCGGCAGATCTCACACAGTAAAGCATTTTGGTGTAACTTTAGACAGTAAGCTTTTCTAGGGTTAGGGTTACCCGCAATAATTCTAAAGCAAGCAGTGTAGGAATTAGTTTGAAAAATTTATAAATTTTTCTAATTAATAATTAGTAAGTACCCCAACACTGTTTACTACTTTTTACTTATAGATTGCTTCCGTGTTTGTTTCTCTGTCAGGAGTATTTTTCAATCGAATTTTCACCAAGCCCTGGACTTGCTAGAGGACTCAAATTTACATAACAAATTAGTACTCAATGACAATGGAATCAAATAGCACTCCGTAAGTAAGTAGTAAGCGGATAAACTCTACATAGCAAGATGTCAGTGAAAAAGTAACGGCGTTATTATCAGAAGCATGCCAATATTGACTAGAAAATACCTGAAGGCCATGTGACAACAATGGAAAGATATCGGATATGCCTTTATCGTTGAAATCTCAATGGCACCATATGCGATATTATGCGTCATAGACGGCGGCTCCAACTGAAAAAGAAGAAGGACGAACCCTTCAGGAACCTTAATTCATTGTATTAACTTCCGGTAATGCGAGGAAACTAGACCTTCAACCAACCATTCTCGCAGCAACCTCTGGAGAGAACTCGTACTAGTAGAGCTGACAAAAAATGTGCACCATCAGAGAGACACATCGTTTACTGTACTTCTCAACGATCTACATTCGGCAAGCTGACAGAACTCACCTCGACTTATTAGGTAGATAAATACAACAGTGCGGTTCTCGAGCACTTTAGAATATTGCATGCGCATCTACAAAACAACATCGTCTCAAATAAAATAGGAGGCCACAAAAACGTTGACAGAGAACTCGTCAACGGCGCGATTGGAAATATAATGGAAATCATTTGGTCTTACTTTGTAATCAAATATACAGAAAGATGGTTGATCAGTCTGTCCGTATTGACCTCGGCCGAGATGACATCCACGCCATCGAGTCGAGAAGTGTTGAGGTTCTCGCTCTCCGCAACTTCAGAACGATCAAAATGAGATTACTGCGATAATTGTATGATGGGTCTTGCATTAGATGCAAAGATACACGGAGGTGTATGTCGTTAGTTGGGTAAAAAAGCTATTTGCCAAAGGTCAGGCCTATGTTGCCCTTAGCAGATTGTGGACTCTGCAAGGTGTTCGTTTCGAAGATTTGGACTGCGTCAAGCTCGAAAAGACGAAGCCCTTCATGAAGACGCATAAAGAGATGAAACAATTTTTTAACAAACCCGAAGTAACAGATGTGTAAAATGGATTTGGTAATACATATTTAAATCCAATGCAAGCGTCTGACACGTATTTTTGATTAACTGTTTTAAGGTACATTTACATCTATTACTTTTTTTTAATGCTATTCATTTTCTCTACAGTTACACTTTTCGATAATTTGGGGGTATAGCTGTAACTTTTCGTTAAAAAGTGTAATTCAATTTTAGAGCAAAATAAACAACTAAAACATTTTTGAATAGCAATGAATATTTCGACCAAAATACTCACTTTCAAATTCAACAGGCCTTCCGACCGCACCATCCGGTATATCCTGAACTCGTATGGCACTTGAGCCTGTCACTTCTTTATCGATTGGTCGAAACCGCGATGAATAAAGCGGCTCAACAATCTCCTTTTCTTCTCGGGTTACATAACGTTCATTTGTTTCTTTAATCGTGGTCGTAACATTAGCACGCGAATTATAACCTCCACCGCCGATTATCTCTTGCGATGATGTTTTCTGGACGTTCGTTGATATTACTGGTGCCCTAAATAAGACAAAAAAAAATGTAATGTAATGCAGCGCCCACCCAAAATATCTAAAAACACTTACGTATATTTATATCTGCCAACACTGTCATCATCACCAGAAAATTGTGTCCTAGTTTCCGATTTCTGTGTTTTCGATTCGGTCAAAAATAATTTATTGTACTGTGTATTTCGTTCCGTTTCGGTGTCCAGCTCTTTCGATCGATCATACGATAAATCGGTGTTCAATTGTTGCTCAGTCATATTTGCCAAACTCTCAAGTGAATTGTGCGAAAGCATGTGTTTTGTTTTGTTAATCACGTCCCAACTGTCGCGACGAGACGGTCCATTTTTTAAACCGGACACTCGCACATTTGATGAATTATCAACACCCTCCGATGGACTCTGATTTCGACGATCGTTCGTAATATTAAAGTTGGTTGTCGATGTATTGATATTATTAAACGATTTGTAATTATTGGGTTTATTCACTTTGAACACCTCTTCGACGGGGCTGGCGATGCGATGGACAGCGGATGTTAAATAATTTGGTGAAGGTGATTTTATTCGTGTCGTGGACGGAGATACTAAAAAGTCACGGGGGCTCGACACGTTACGTGTGGTCGACTCAAAATGTGATGTTGTAGTGATGGTAACAGGACTGTTACGTTGCACAGGACTAGCGACACGTATATGCAGTGGACTAGACACATCCCTTGTTCGTTGTCGCTCTAGTGTTGACGTTGCATATTTCTCCGAAAATAGTTTAGAATTTGCAAAACTGTCTTCTTTTTCTCGTGTGACCTCCCTCGTTGGTTGCAGCTTAGAAATTTTTAGATCCTTTTTGGGATACAAATCATTTTCCTTGTTGTAATAGTACTCGTTAGTGGGAGATATTTGTTTCCGGGTTTCAGTTTTATATGTCGAAGTAGAGTAAATTTCTGTCCCCAATTTGGATGGCGAGTAGACATCTCGCGTAGTTCGAGAATGACTATTCTGAAGTTCTGATTCATGTTTTGGAGAATATTGTGGAGAGTACGATCCGGATTTTGGAGATTGGTTGTGTGTCGAATAAAGTTCACGTTTTGCTTGTGAATCACGATTTATTTTGCTTGACGTTGTAAAATGCATCGATGGACTTTCTGAACGATGTCGACTGTCGTGCATTGGGCTACTCCTCGTCTTACCAGATTTACCACGTGTTCCAACTCGGATAATGTACGGTGACCCTTTTACATCGTAACCATTGAAATATATATAGACACGATATTTCCCGTTCTGCCTGGGCATGAATGTAACACGGTATTTGTTTTCGACCAACTTTTCGATGGATGCAACTACAGAATGTTTCTCGTGCACTATATCAACATGCAGTTCGCCAGAAACTCCAACACCTCGAGCATCAACCTCGAAAGTATGAGCTCGTAACGGCATGGCACCGTCCAACCCGTGTACCGATACACCATTTGGATCGAATACGGAACAGGTAAATGGTCCACCTTGAATATGACGGCCTTGATAGGTGATTGCGATTTCCCAAATTCCTGCCTCATCAGGTTTAAATATGGCACTATGTCCTTCCTCTATTTTTTTGTGAGGACATTTTAAAGATCGCCCTGATGGGCTATAAGCTGTAACTAATATATCTTCGGATTTTGGCGCACCAGTTGCATTTACTAATACTTCTACTAGGCTTCCTATCGCACAGGGTGCCATTCCAGGTGGTGCGACTTGTACAAATCGCGGTAATACACGGAAAAAATGACCACCTAGTTTTGTGTTCTCGATCTCAACCACAATTTCATGCATCCCGTATTTTTCCGGTATGTACGTACCTTGACCATGTTTTCCAAGCTTTACATACTGTGGAATTCCTGATGGTGGGACGATATACGTTCGAACTTGTGAATAATCAATTTCTTTGGATAACAATTCGACACGGAAATATGTGGGTTCGTTCACTCGTCCTGATGTGCTTTCTAAATGCACCGCTACCATATCGGCTAGAGGTGCTCTTGGTGGCACCCATTGTAATTGCGCTGCATACGACATAATACCCAAGTGTTCAACTTCCGGATTTGACATATCTTTTGGCGTTAACACGGGATGCACATTTAGTTTGTCACCAGCGTCGACTGCTTTACGAATGTTTGATTCCCAGTTCGTATAGTCGAGATTTAATTTTTCTGGTGGCGGCGCTGAACCACCTAAGCCTTTAATAATCTCACAAAATACACGTCCATCATTCCAATCTGTTGTAAAGTTCGATACTTTCTTATCCAATTGCGTATTTACCCATCGCATAGTGGCATTGTATCCAGGTCCATTTGGCTTCATAAAATATGACAGATATGTCATACCGGAGAGTTCATCCAACCATGGTGAAGCTAAATACTCCGGCTCTAAAACCTTTGGTACACCAAACTCTCGTTGCGCCATATTCATCGCTGTTGTACAGTTTCGAATCGATTGTGACGGATCAAGATTTTTCCAGTGTGGGAATAATCCGGGCTCACAATAGTCCAGAAGAGCTGATAAATTAACACCGCTATTCCAATCGGTAGTCAAATTGGAAATTTTGCATTCAGGCAGGGCTGCTTGTAACCATGCTAACATTAACTTGCGGGGCGGGAATTTACTTCGGCCAATTTGGTACCGTACAATTAAGGACCAGATAAGGCCCAAAATTAATTTTAAATTGCCGTTAACAATATCGACGTTACCAATGTTAACTAATTTAATACCGTCTCCTTCGATGGCACTCAAAGCACATGTAACATTCTCCAAAAAGTGATGTTGATTGCCCGGCCGACGATTCCATCCCGGTTTCAGCGGTTTCTTTTGCAAGTTTTCAACGAGCGCACACAAAATGGTGCCATCACACAAATCTGTACTTAAATCGGAGACCTGTGAAATTTAATTAAATGTTAATTAATTTTATTTTTCTCTGTTGATTTTATGTATAAGAAGAAATTTAATTAGTGTGAATTAGACTTTTTCTTTTGTTATAATCGCATTCTTTTATTGTCAAGTATTTATGACGGTTTTATATCATGATTGTTATTATACGAAAACACTTACTTTTAATCCAGTTTCTCTGAGATGTTCGTTGACCCAATTTTTAAATGTATTCGCTTGGATCTCGACCCATAAATCTTCATTGCCGCGTATATTCATACCCTTAGCGGCCGTACCCTCTGGACTTCGGGCCAATAGTCCAGCGGCCGTAATTTTTTGGGGTTCTTTGGTACCATCGGGATTATGCTGCAATATACCGGCATGTGTAATTTTGACATTTTTATAATCCATTACTGGGTGTTTTTGGGATTAGGTGCGCGATGCTATTTTAATAATTTATGTGTAGTTTATGGTTAGTAGGTAACGTTTCCAGTTACTTCTTGTTTGGTTAAATATCCATCTTAATTTTATTAGTTCGCGATCTGGAATTTAAACAACAAATAAAATCTTAATTATATATGCATAGTAGCGAGACGTTCCGGTGTGCACTATTTGGATGCGTTCTTATAATTAAAGTCGCTGGGAGAAACAAACAAGATAATTTTCCATATAAAAATTTAAAAATTTATAACACAAAGTATTTAAACTTGGCGTTACCTTATTTAGACGCATTTATAAAATATTTTTTATATCTTAACCTTCGAAAGATTTTCTTCTTTAATTTATTTATTTACTTTTTTGCATTGACCTCATCATTCTCAATGAATTTTGTACATATTTGTCTTGTGCCGTGATGACTTACGAGTTATCAATAAACTCATTACTGTTCCAAGGCTGCAATAAAATGTTACACATATGCTCAATTTGGGATTATCATGCAATAAGTAGCTAATATTAGGGCAATACATTTAGCACCCACATCGGATCAGTAAATGCAAAAATTTGTAAGTGTTACAAGTATACTTAAAAGTGTTAGGCACCCGGATGATTACCGATTAATAGTTGAATTGCTTACCATATCAAACTAGGTACGCGTATGTATAATAATTTAGTTGATTAGCATAATTAAACTCTATACCTGTTTAAGTAAATGAAATACAAAAATGATGTGCTGGTGTGTTCTGTATTGATTCAAGCACACAAAGGTGTGGTACAAATTTAAGTTAAGAACATCAGCAAATAAGCAAAATTCCAAAACAGCAAACATTTGAATCTACTGACACAGATATTTTGTATATGGACGATTTAGTTTAAATGACTATTTTTTACCTGTGAATTCGCAATATAACTGTAAATTTGCTAATTATGTAAGTGCCCGTCTGATCGTCGCCAGAAATATTATTCTTGATCGATGTTATACCTTATTGGCAAAATTCAAATTATAATTAAATTCTTGAAAAAAACAAGTTTTCAATTAAATTAATTAAGACTTCTATAAATTTTTTTAAGATGCCGTCATTATTAAATAATTGCAAAATACATAAATACAGTAGTAGGGATGTATCTATGGAAATTAGAGTGCACGACCGTTGCATCGCCCCGTTCAACCTGAAATATAATCTTTGAATTTACAACCTTTAGGACTGGAAATTGAAATGTCACATTGCAGAAGCCAAATTACAGTAGTAAAATTATCATTTCCCCAGATGCTAATTATCAATTCACAGGTTGGGAAAGTTACGAATATGCATTATAATCCAAGTAATAGTTTTACTTTCCTGATAATACCTATCGGCGCCGTCCTGTTATTCTAGATTTTGCCCTTTCCGCATAATAAATTACATTATGATCGCTTTAACTCATTCAGTTTGTTGCAAACAACATTGAATCTGCCTTACTTCCAATATTTCTTTGGTTAGTGCTAGAATTATCATGAGAAAGGTATGCTAAAATGCATAAATGCTCTTCCCTGACTCCTTTATTAATAATTCCTAAACTGCTTACAACTCTTGCATAAGACACTCGCACAACTCGCTTAAAATAACTTCAATTAACTGTAGTTTACCATATCGCGCCTATTGGGAAAATATGACTCACCGAAATTGGTCTCTTAGCCTAATATCACTGTGCTAGTTGAAAAAAGTGACAAGCTGGGCACCCAGGGGGTAAACTTAATTCGAGTACGCTGAATTCAATGGTGCTAGTCCCATTTCAAAGCTAGTCCCCATTTTTAAGATATCGCGCTTTTTACATGTTTTTGCTCTGGGTCAAAAATTTGCCAAAATATACACTCATTTTGACGTGGATAGCTCTTGAACCATTAATATTTTCGTTTTGCTTTTTGCAGCGAAGTTGTTCCTATTATTCCGGCTAAATAATTGCACCCAGTGGGTTTTATTATACAAAATGTCGTAAAAACAGGCTTTTTTTCGTTGTTCGCCAATAATATTATTGAATCATTAAGATTTGCGTTATGCTTTCTTCAGCTAAGTTGTTGCGCAATTCAAGACAAACAACTTTGCCGAATATATCAAGACCGAAAAACCACATCCACCATATATGTGTGTTTTACTTAGGCCAAGGTTGGGTTAGGTTAGGTTGGGATACAACATGATCCTATTTCCCCTTTACCCCTGTTCAAAATTATTCGGAGCTACGTAGGTAGCGAAAAATATCTCGCACACTACAGTCAGCGGGATCTGAAAGGCTGGCTATACTGTACACGCGCAAATACTTATGCCTTCTATATGATAGATACGTTAGATTTTTTCAGGGTAGGTCAACATAAAAATTGCGCTGTGCTTAGGCTAGAATCGGAAAAATTCCACCGGAAAGTACCCGAAACGGGTAATTCAAGTAGTTTCAGAAAATTTCCAAGATTTTGTGCGCGGGAAATCTTGCAACATTTGAGAATATTATGGGACAATGATAAAAGTGCATCAAATTTACATCTTAAAAAATCTTCTTAATCATTTCTTAACCAAAAATTCAATAAAATTATTCACGTTACTGATTATTCAGTCACAGGTCAGCTAGTAAAATAGTAAAAAATGAATTCATTAAATTATGGGCGTATAATTTTTTGTAAAGTGAGAAAAATAATATAATTATTGGTGCAAATATTACATGTAGGAGTTTTGAGTGTAATTTGCTTCTATCAGTGAAAAATACATAAAAACTAGGTAGTGTGTATAAGCAAAGAGACAACGAAATGTTGGTTTTGTGATTAAATTCGTTTGCTGATGATATGGTGTGCTGATTATCAAAAGTGTCTTGGGTAACTGTTCATCCGGTGCGATTTGATTTGATTATAGGCGTTCACCGCACAATCAACGAGCACCGCATTATAAGCAAGTGCTGAATTATTTAAGGGTGCCGCATTTCTACGGGCTGTCTCACGTAGCCTATTCGACATTATTCGACGGCAGCAATTAATTTGTCATCGGGTATCGTATTAAACGGACACCTCATTTCTACGGGTGCCACCACCACATTGTTCTAACGAGCGCCGTAAACAAACGAGTGGGCCGTATTTAATCACGGTACATTTTTACCGGTGCGCCAAATTTCGGCGGGTGCCAGAATATTAGTGTGTGAACTTCATAATACATTATTAGTATTTCCAAGCATTTTCACGCTACAATATATTTTAATAGTATAAGTTGGTTGTTTTAATTTTTGGTTTATACTGCACAGCTCGGAGGCATTTTTAAATATTTTTTTTTGATTTTTAAAAAAATTTTAATGTATTTATGTTTAAAACTACATAATAATCAATTATCACGCACCATCAAAATTTGGCATATAAATGTTTTATTACCAACAAAGGAAAATTAAATAAACTAAAGCCAAAAGCTGTTGCTTTGAGATATTAAAGTAAAACCCGCTTAGTTTAAAAAATTATGCACTCAACTTTTATACATTAAATAAGGGTAGAGTCAATTTTTTTTGCCCACGTAGTAACGTATATATTTACCTTATATATGACAAGACGCTTCCGAATCTCTTGTCATCAAATTTAAAGTAAAATTTCGTTTCTATGTCATACGAAATAATTCAAACCACTGTATGTCATTGCACTTAAAAGTTCGCCTTTTAATGCAAAATGGCTGACATCTACTGAATTTTTTTTATACTAAGCCAAAAGGTGCTCACGTCGTATATGATATAAGATATTTTTCGCTTGTGGCACTTAAAATAGAAATATTTTTTGGGATAGGCCATACACTATGCGGTAAATTGATATCAAAAAATCGCACCAACATGGGGCAAATCTTAAGCATGCGACACTATAGAGTAGTTAATGAAATTTCGCGACGTTTCCAATGTTATTACAGTAGTAAGAACCGAGTTTGATATAGGGAAAGGATTTTTAAACTATAATATAAACCGGTCATAAAAACAGTTTCTCAGTTTCTAAAGCTTTTCTAAAATTTGTCGTATTAAATGTCGCAAAATTTGTAGCTGTGGTATATACTGTGGAATTAAAGACTCGAAAACTACTTGAAATAATTACTTCGTTACTCACCACACAAAATTCATAAATGTTTAGTGGTCCAAATGTAATTGAGCAAGGTAAACTATTTAACGAATGATTCCTACAAGCCCATATGTTCCTTATAACTTATTTGGTGATTGGTGGAATCTTGCTATAACGCGGCGCCCTTGACATAGATATAAAACGAAGACAAACTCCATACTATAGAATTTTAAACAACCAAATAATGATTTTGGGATATGAGTAAGCATACATTACATATAACAATTGTTAAAAAAAATCGAAGAAGTTAAATCAGATAATTCAACTGGCAAACTAATTAAATTAGTAATCTGATCTAAATTGAATGTTGAAACTTTTACTATTGACCATTACACAGCCGAACGTATTTTCTAGGTGTTCGGCAAACAGATCAGCTTTTTGTTTTTCGCTGCGAGCTTTGGTTCTATCAACCATTCTAATGGGTGGCACTTGCATTTTAGGCCGTTTTAAACCTTTGGTGGCTTTCCACAGGGAATAGTCTGTGTCAGATTTACCTGTCAGATTACTTAGGAAGCTTGCAACTGACTCATTCTTAATCTCCTTTATAAGTAGTTTAAGTTTTTTGCACAAGTTGTTTAGGATTGTTTTGTCTTCAGGGGCTCTGGTTCTCTGCCAAGTCTTACGAGCTCTTCTTTTTTCGTTAACCAACTCTCTCACTTCAACTGGATAGTATATGCTTTTTTGTAATATTTCTGGCTGATCAGGAGTACTTTCCCAAGCCGCTTTTTGCACACTTTCAATGAGGTTTTCTAGTTCTTCTTCTATCGTATAAGCATTCGAGATCTGCACCTGTAGGTTGATGCTTTCTTCGACTAGCTGTCGAAAGTATTCCCAGTTGGTTTTGTTATTTGTTAGTCTTGAGGGGCTTGCCTTCCTTATTACCGTGTCACTTATTGTCATTAAAACTGGAGAATGGTCTGACGATAGCCCTTCTTCATTTTCAACTGCTAAGTAGTTTTCGAAGATACCTCTTGATATATAGAAATCCAGAAGGTCGGGAATTTTATTTGGGTCCGTAGGCCAGTAGGTTGGCTTTCTACTGGAGTGAAACTCACATTTTAATGTAATGCCTGCTTCAAATAGCTCCCTTCCTTTGGGACTAGTTCTGTTTGATCCCCAGAATATGTGTTTCGCGTTAAAGTCGCCTCCAATAATAAAATTATTGCCAAGCGATTTAAGAAGTTTGATATAGTCGTCTTTTTTTGGGTTGTATCTGGGTGGACAGTAGATTGCTGATATACTCTTTCTATTTTTGGTTTCAATAGATACAGTAGCTACTTGCACAGCTTCCTCCTCTATTTTTAATTCTTCGTGGTGTTTTATATTATCCTTAATATAGATTGCTGTCCCGCCTCTAGCTCTAAGCTTATTGACAATTTTGATGCGATAGTGAACGAGGCGGCGATCAGGTGTAAATTCGAATCAATTATTGCAGTAATCAAAAATAATTCATCACAGATTGTAGGCAACTATAAACATATATCTGGTATTATTGCTGTCATATAAGTTTGATGCCTCATTTTACACTGCCTGTTAGAGAAAGAGAAGCGACAACAATTCAACAACTACACTAAAAGACATGCAACTAATGAACCAATCACACATTAATCCAAAGAAACCTAATCCCTCTATGGAATGAAGCGCCAGCAAAATAAAATAAATAAATAACCGTATTTAGTGCTAGTTAAATAATTTTTAGACACGTTTAGTGATCTCAAATTATTTTTATTAAAATTATTTAACTCACCGCTAAGATTTCTTCTTATATCATTTTAAGAAATTTATTTTGCTTCTTAAATGAATGATAAGTACATTGATCTGTTCTATTAAATGCCCCATTAATTTTGTAGGCGAGATATAAAATTGGCTTTCGGTGTTACAAATCCTTGAATTTGTAAATATGTATTTAGCTGCCAACATTTACGATTCAATGTTTTTTACGTAAACATGTTTAACAGTAACGCCTATAAAAATGTCTTGGTAAATTAAAATGTAAATTGACATTTTTGTCAAACGAAATAGTAAACCAAGTGGCGTGTAGTGCAAGTGAAGCACTGCAACAATAAATGCATGTATATATTGTAAATAAATTAATTAAAAACATGTTCTAAGCACAAATATTACATTAACCTTGGCCATCATGGTTTAGTAAGCCGCACAATAATTAATATATTTTGCTATTTATAAACTCGAGGCTGTAAATATTATTACAAACTAAACAACTTTAAATCATAAATACTGGATGACAAGCCCACCACATTTTTTAAACCCTCTTTTATAATATACTGATTATACTGCATTGATGGCTTCCTAATTCGATATAAATCAAAGCCAATATAGTTCCATATTTGCCTGATAAACATATCGTTCATACTATTAAAATTATTGTGTAGGATTTCACGGTCATAATCTAGGTAATTTAATTGAATGTAGGAACAAATTATATTTTAGCGTATTCTCACTTTTATACCAAGAAATGATACAAATGTAAGATTCTTCTACCAATTCTGTTATATACTTAATCCACCTTCAATATATGTATTAATAACCTAATATAGCATAGAACCACATGTCTAAACTTACATATATCGCACAAATTTGCATATATTGTATATTTTATTTGATCATATCATTTGGATTTTAAATGGAATTCGTATTTTTGTTTAGCTTTCCAATCTTCCGCCAATTTATGTTACATGAGCGGTCATCAATGGCAGCATAAACCACATAAGCGTAAACTTGTTGATTTTAAAGTTAAAAAATACTTGATCTATAAACCAAAAAATTTTGTTGTAATTTTTTACGAATAGTTTTCTCAACAAAATTATTTTAAACTATTTAGCATTTCTGTGTTAAAATTTTTAACAAGCTCAACAAAAATGCAGAATGGGGAAAATATATTTTAAAAAACTGTTATAGTTTTTATAGTTATGGTATAGTTTTATTTAAGTAGTACTTATATATATATATATATATATATATATATATATATATATATATATATATATATATATATATATATATATATATATATATATATATATAACAACTAGTTGGATACAGTGGATAAACTAAATGACACGTTGTTAATAATATATCATAAATTATATGATTACAGCTGTGGGTCACTCTGTTATATAATAGCATATTTAGCATTATATTATAGTGCCATATCCAACGCATAAAATGTCATGTCCATTTATGTAAACTCTGTCGTAAAATATGTTAATTATGAATGAAATTAAAAACCGTGACGTATGTATGCGTATATATCAGACCATTCATAAAAATCGAAATGAAATCGAAAATTTCGAATCAATCAACCTGATTTTATATTATATATAATTATAATATATGTATGTATGTATAGCCCATGTACTATAAATGTATAAATTATAGAAATACACTTCCAACACAAAATAACAAAATGCCATATGTACGTAGGTAGATTGAATCAATTACTAGGAACACACAATCAGTCTATAAATTTTTGATTTTGAAGTTTTATGTTTTTATTATTGGTATTTCAACAAATTATAACTATCTATCAGGGCAGTTTCAAAATAGAACTATTAAAGCTCATTTAGTAATATTTATATTATGCACACTCAACCTACCTAGCAACCTAGCTAGCAGGTCTATGAGTTTCTTTTATGATTTTTTTTTTCTATACCCATTGAGATGTGAGCATAAGTCAGATGTACCTATACACGTAAACATAATTTCTAGTTTCAAACCAATTAACTTCAAATATGGAATTATGATTATGAAATTACAACTTTTTTCTTTGGGTGTGTAGAGTTGTTTTGTACCACACGATTTATGATTTACTTTTTACACGTTGGAAAGTGAAAAATTATTCAGTTTAATTTTAAAGTAATGGATTTCACATAGTCTATTATTTTACACTTGATAATTTATGAAAGGTCAACCCGTAGCCTGGACAGGTTATTAAAATATGCTTCCAAATTTTAAAAGTTTATCCATATTAAATTTTGTATCGTAATCAATTTTGCCACACCTTGCTTGCGGTGCAGTATAAATTTGTTGGAAAATTTTAAGTTAAATTTAGAATGCGATTTAATTAAAATTGCTAGAATTGAGCTAAATCAAAACAGACTTCCAGGAGGGCCAGTACCAAAAACTTCTGCCATGTATTAACCAAACCTCAATCACCATCTCTGGGAGTGGCATGTTGACCATTCAACATGTGTGGGTAACTGCAGCAGAGCAACTTTCCGAATTTCAAAATGAAACTTTGCATGCGATTACGCCCAATTTGCGCTAATTAGTGCTAATCCAATGGCCCTATTCTGGTAATTCCCTGGAAATAGGGAACTGGGGAAAGATTTTACATAGCTTTTATCTATAAATCAGATGGCCTACTGAGAAAAAAAGTTTGATGTAAATATTTGTAAATTGGGAATAATTTTTCCATAGCAAAATTATCAGGAAAAGTTATTCCCAATTTTATTTTGTTTTCAATAAAGAAAGCGCCCGAAATATCTATTTCGTTTATTTTCGTTCTAGAATCGAAAATAAATTATTTGGTGATAAAAACGCAATAGAAACATCACAATGTTGCAATCTAGCAGGCATGGTAAATGATATAAATATTCAAACAGGGACAAATTTTATTCTATACATAAACGAGAAATAAACTTCGATCAATTATCGAAAAATGGTGATGCTAGAACACCCCAGCCCTGATGTGCATTCAAGGATCCAACAATTACGCAGAATTTGCAATATTGCGTGCAAAAATATAGTTTTGACAACCGATAATTGAGCAAACGATTCCGACCATTGGGTTTATAAAATTATTCGTACTGATCAACTTTCCAGACGCGAACACCTCGAATCGGGCGAAAAAATGAGTTTCTAATAAATTTTTCGCAATAAATCGTTACGTATGTGCGGATGACTAAACGAAAACAACTAGTGACCAATCCTCAATGACAGTTGACAAAACGATTCCGATCGTTGAATTTGTAATAATATTAGGATTATTCAGAGCAAAAAAATATTTCCCATAATGCGTTCCCACATATTATTCTAAATAAAGTTTTACATTTAGCTGTTGCAAAGTTATGAACAACGAACAAACTAAATTGATTTTAAATGTATGTCTTCCACTTTAGATACAATTCTTTGAAAAAATATATAATTTTATCCAAAAGGTATATTCCAATTGGATTGTCAATTTTGTAAAATCAAATTTTCAGGGGCCAACCTGAATTTATTGAAATAATACAATTTTGATTTGGTTTTTTTCGCAATAAAACATGACCATTGCTGACTAAACGCCAGACTGTGTCGACTAATCCTGACTTAACGATTACCTAACGAAATTTGGTGAAAATGTTATAATTTCCTTAAAATGAGGTGCTACTCGGGAATTTTTTTTCAAACTTTCATTATTTATTTACCGTTTAATAGTAAGTGACTAAACGATGAAAACTAATGAGCAATCCTAGCCAAACAATGACCAAACGATACCAATCATCATTTTTATCAAAACTGATTTTGGATGGGGTGCTAAACATATTTCGAGAGAAACCTCGACCTATCGGAATAAAATAAAACCATTCAGCCTACTAGAAATGATCGCCAGCGCTTACAATACGGTTAGTGGAGAAATATTAAAATTTGGGAGCGATCAGAAAATTGTCTAACATCAGGGCTCCAATTGACGAATGCCAAAATCTAGTTTGAAACATTTACCTAAAAAAAAAAATTATAGAGTTTAGCTAATTATTTTAGCTTAGCCGTATAAATTTATGTTGATTTAGTTCTTAGAAAAGAAAATTCTAATAAAATTAGTTAAAATAACTGCCAGATTTTATTTAAAATTGCTTAACAAATTTAAATTTTCCATCAGATATGTATTTTCTTTAATTATATTCTGAGTCATAAATATGATAGAGTGTTGTAGTTTCAGCATCAATCCATTCAAGACAGAGTCAGTTAACTTTTCTAGATAAACGTTAACAGCACCAAGAACATTATCAAGTAAAACCTCCATTGCAATATCAGCTATAGCTAGACGATGATGCTAAAATATCGATTTATCGAATAACAAATTTTGTTTTGGAATTTTTTGTTCTTGATTCTTTCATGAACCACCTATTTTAAATCGCCTCTAAAGCCATGTTAGTAAATAATTATGTGGAACACATTGTTGGTTATTAAAATCAATGTTGATCGTTCCATGCATATTTCAATAATTCCGTTAAAAATTTAGAAGTTTTATATGTTGGGCTATTGATGAATGATACGATAGGTCTAAGTGGATTGCTAAGTTTGTGTACTTTAGAAAGGCCATAAAATTTCGGGATAACTGACAAGTGGGTTGTAGGCTTACGTTTAGTTTCCGCATCAATATATTTAAAGAGATGTCTCATTCTTCTCAAAGAATTCTTAATCTTTAAATTATTTGATGTTTGCTAACGAACGTGTGATTCCATACGTAAACTTTACCATTAACCATATTCCTAACTTTTTGTTTACACACTGAAATTTGTTCAGGTAGGTTAGGGTAGAGTGGTTGCTATCGCATACTTATAGTGGCTCATTGTGATACCACAGGATCTCATCTCCCCTTTAATCCCGCATAAACCATCCAGAGCTACTTATGTAGCATAAAATACGCCACAATCCGTAAGTTCCGAAAGGCTGACCATACACACCTAAGTACTTATGCTTTCTGTATGATAGTGCTGGTTACGAGCATAGGAAGTGATCTAAAGTCTCTTCCTCCTCTTCGTCTACACAACTGCTACAAAAATCATTCGTCTGTAGTCCCAGCCTTCTCGCACGCTCCCCAAAATGCAGTGTCCTGTCAGTATCCCTATACGACCAAACCTACTTCTCGTTTTATTATAGATACTAGTGCTTTAGATCGCCGCAAGTCCAGTTTTGGTCAAACCTGTTTCGCTATTCTTCACGTGAGAGTGTTGGTCCACCTTTCGTTTGTCAAGGCGATTGTCTTTTTACTGAGCGCCAATTTGAGCGCTGCTATAGGAATCCCCAGACCTGCCTTTTTTCAGGTAAGAGATTGAACGATATACAACCCCAAAATGGTGGAACATCTCTTTGTCATTCGTAATACTCTGAATAATTGTTTCATATTGAGGTAACATTTTCAATATGGGAAAGCCCTCTTTATTAGTAAATGGAAAATTAAATGTTGGGCCTAAACTTACAATCTCTATAACCTCATTGGAACATCCACAATGAGATGTTCGAACACGTCCTGAGGTTTGCAATATTACATAGGTTGAACTCCGTTGATATAGCGAATACTATAGAATTTCCTGTTTACACATATTCGGTTTTGAGTAGAGTAAAAGTTTTAAAGAAATCGTTCGGCTATATTAAAATTTTCAGTTCGTTTTTACAATTCGAAATAAGTCGTTTAAATTTGGTGATTTTTCAAATTTCGAATTATGTTATTAACAGGAGTATTATGTTCGATGTTCGAAAATGGGCAATTTACATTATAACCAATGTGGTTCATAAATTGGGAGATCCCATTGATTTTCGGCTTGGTCAACCAGAAGTGACAGCTTCCAAAGGAGCTTTTTCGTCTTAAAACGACTATGAACTAAAATATTCTAAATTAAATTTCCAATAATATAATCCACATCAGGTTTTAAAAAATTTAAGCGGAAATGACGAGTCTTGAGAAAAAAAATATTTTTCAAAAAAAATTCAGCACAGACCGATTGATCAGGGTGAAATTTCATATACTTAAGCTTTTTCCATAAATTAAGAGATCCTAGTGATTTTTGGCCAAAATCGGTCCACGGAAAGTGACAGTTCTTTTGAAATATATATAATATTTACGAAAAGAAAGATTAAAATCAAACCGGTTGTAAATCTAAGAAATGATAAGTTTTATATTAAAAAAAAACTTTATTTCACTAAAATTCGGCATCGTACTGTCAGGCGAATTCGTTATTTGGAATGAAATGTCATACTAAATCTTTTTCCAGAAACTGTGAGATCCTTGCAAAATGTGATATAAATCTGTGTACCGGAAGTGGCAGCTTCTGTAGGAGCTTTTGAAAGTTTTCCAATGGTTTTTAAAAGTATAGCATTTACAAAAACCGACCTTGTTGGTTTATGCAAATTTAAGCAGGAATAATGTTTTTTGATTATATACAAGACAGTTTTAACAAAAGTCCGGTAACTTTAATTTTGCGCTTTAGAAATTAACTGTGGTGAATTTGAAATCTATATACATTCGTAGTTTTCCACAATACAATCACCCCTCCATTTTTTGTTGTTGTACTATATAAAATAGCCTGAAGAAAGGAATAAAATTCACGGAAAGTCGTATGAAGATAATTTCTTACAGACTGTACACACAAAAGGAATTAAAATATCTATACAAGGGAGATTTCGTCAAAACTAATTCTTTTTTGAGATCACGAAGGCTACTATTACTGCGGATTCGTACTCTATTTGACTGTTCCCGCATCTAACACAAAGTATATAGAATAAAATTTGTAGGAGCTTCCTTTTGTTAAAACCTCTGGATGGTTTCAGAGATTACGAGAAAACAAAAAAGTGTTGTTTATACGAGTCATAAAGAACAACTATCATAACCTAATCTAATTTTGTCACATTTTTTTTCAAAACATTCGGACCACGAAAAGTTTAAACAAGGAACCGGACGTCGTTTGAATACCCGCTAAACAAATTTTGTATTGTATGTAATCAATAGACCTCATTTTTTTACTTTTAATATAAATATATAGTCATGACTGCCAAAAGTAGTGATTCTAGGACAATATTCTTTTCTGAATGACATATATAACTAATTTGACAAATGGTACAAAAATATCGTCACTATACGGATTTTTTCATTACTTCATTTAAATATGGGCGAATTTATATTTTATTCAATCACTTTAAAATTATTAAATGCTAATGAACAAGTATTTTTAAAAATAGGTGAATTTAAATTATTGTTGCATATCAACAAAAACCCCCAAAAATCTTGGTCATTTTTAAA
Organism: Nephrotoma appendiculata; assembly: GCA_947310385.1. NCBI lineage: Eukaryota > Metazoa > Arthropoda > Insecta > Diptera > Tipulidae > Nephrotoma > Nephrotoma appendiculata. The sequence continues at coordinate 306,538,574 of OX371225.1, read as the reverse complement.
TAAATTGGAAATATCAGAAAAAATATAGTTAAATTATAATTATAGTTAAATTATAATATATTTTGTTGAGTTTACTATAAAATGGTTGATTATTTCTACTCGTACAATTGAAACCACACGTTATGACATTTTCAATATAAATCAATTAGCATAAAATGAGTGGAATTATCTGACATGATTTTCAATAAAATTTATAGTTAGTAAAATAATTTAATTTGCGTGTCCACTAACAAGGTTTCCAATATTACAAAAAAAATATAGGTAACCAAGGTCTGTCGAAAATCTTACCTTTGTTATGGTCTACCTTTGAGATTAACAACTATTAATTAAAGACATAACACAAGAAAATGATTAATTTACACGCATTATACGGTATAGACTTATAAGTTATTTATGCATAATTCAAGTTCAGCTGAAGAATATAACATATATAGTATATACCATAATATATAATAGCAACATTAATTTTGGGCACTGTACTTTTTACGTTTTTCCATTTCTTTAGCATTTCTGTACATGTTTTTATATTTTAAAAATGACGTCATTTTTACAAACCAACCGCCTTAAATAAATATTTCGTTTTGTTGTTTTAAAGCCACTCAAGAGCACATATACTTTTTATATATATAAGTAATTTGAGTAGGATTTTCGATTTTATAATTTGGATAAAGTATTGAAAAATATTTAATTAAGTTAAAATAGAAAATTATTAAATATATATTCGCTTTTTAATAATTATTTAATAAAAACCAACATTAATTTTTTATAAAGTCTATATATGAATGATATCATTTGTTCTGAGGCTTAAAAGTATATATAAACTTTGTGTAAGACGTAATTTTCAATTAACAAACGACATATGCATATAAGCGTATTATTTTTTCAAGGCCTTAATGTTTTATTTAATTTTAATGTATTACATATTTTTGTAAATATTTTAAATAAATAAATGAACAACAGCACGCTATTAAAGTTGCGTAACCGCATACCGGATAATAAATACACACGACATATATCAGGTACTAAAACAACATCGAACATGTACAAATACACCACATAAAATATTGTATACGTCTGTTGTACATAGAAAAACTGTTTTTGTTTTAATAAGCTTGTTAATTAAATAAAATAAATGTTTATTTTATAGAAAAGCTGTATTAAAAATAATTTTCCAGGTTTCTCGCTTATCCACGCGTACTCATCCAAATAGCGCACACAAATCTTTCGATTATCTTATTTTTTAACACTATAAACTTTTTTTATTTTCATTTAATTGCATAACAACTAAACTTGATTTATATTTTTAAATCACTTAAAAATAATTTTATAAGAATTATAATAAGAATAAAAACTTCACAATATCAATTTTACCGTACCAATTATGGAATTGAAACTATATATTTGAACCGTAACACACAAATTAAGTTTTAATTTTATTTATTTATTTTTTTAAATGTACAAAATAGTTTTTGTTCACGATTTATTTTCAGTTTCTGTATAAAACTTTTCACTTTTAGTTTTTTGTCTCACCTGTTGGAATGTCTAAAGGTAACTGGAGAAAATATATGAGAATCGAATATGAATTGAATTTACACAAAAACTATTACACATACAAAGATTTATTTACCATAAAGTATATATGTACAAAGTTTGATTGTACGTTAGATGAATGAAAATCGCGGTATTGTGGAGAGCAAATAACTAAATGAGAATAAATGAGCATGCGAGAATGATCGAGATATAAATACGAGTATGTATATACTCTTTAGGCGTAGGTTTTATTTATTAATTGCATTGCCAATCTAAATTTGCATTTCAATATTCAAGTTGTGTATTTGCAATTGAGATGTATGCAATTTATTTCGTGGAATGGAAATAAGTTTGATAATTGTATGAGCTTTGTAATTTATTGAATAACAGCAGAAAAAAACCACATAATTCTGTACAACACAGACACACATATGTACACTATTATTACAGATAGGGTCCTATACTACTACCACGCAGTCAATCAAGGGAGATCTTTCGTTTGAACTAAACAATCAAACGACTCGCTCCAGTCAAAAATGACGACAATGCAGATTCTGCTGTAACAACTAAAGCCGCAGTCATACGAATGCAATTTCATACCAACATTGGCGTATTTGTCCAAACAACAAATCGTGTAGCCACAAAACAAATGGCAAATTCAAATCAAGGTTACATTGAGGCTTAGGTTACAAAGGTTACAACATTGGCGCACATTCGCTCAATAGGTGGTTTTTCAAAAAAGATCAAAGGAAAAACAAGTACTACAAATCGTGTAGACAGTAGAGTTTGTCATTTGTCATATTTTACCAATATTTGCCAAACATTAAATACACCAACGTTGGTCGATATTTGCATTCGTGTGACTGCGGCTTAAAATGTATCTTCAAAACAACGTGTATGCAAACCTCGGCAATGCAGATTCGTATAAATAACCAGCCAAAAAATGTCGATAAAGCAGATAAATAATTTAGGTGTTACAGTAATTTCCTTTTAAATCAAAAATGTTTATTTCGGTTCATTAACGTATATTATTCAAAATTAAACTTTTTATTAAATGCAAAAAAACTATATAATACAAAACTATTTTATTACTAATAGCAAATTCTTTCGAAACAAAATTTTGATCTTAGATAAAAATATGACTGGCAATGCAATGCATCTCAATGACATTTCGATCAAATTTATTGTATTGTCAGTCATTTTTTTGATCTAACATCAAAATTTTGTTTCGAAAGAATTTGCTATAAGAAAACTCGACGAAATACATCAAACAAAACTTCAAAAATTTCAGATCAATTTTCATGTTGGTTTTCATGTTGGTGTCAATTGTCATGAGTCCAAGAAAATTCGATTGAAAGTATCGCACGCAAAAAAATTTGAAAATTTCTAAAAAAATTATTTTGACCGTTTAATAAATGGCGTCTTTGAGTAAGATTCATAACTTATTTGTCTTTATGAGAGAAGGTGAACATATTTATATAGCGAGCCAATTGGTACAAGTTAGAGATGCTCTTCAGCCTCTGCTAATCTGGAGGACAGACGCTGATTTGGTATTGGTTTTTTGGTGCCAATAACTCGCCATAACATGTAATATCAATGACTATAAACAGTTGGGATTCCTTTGCGTCGCCCCGTTACGCTGCCTGGTTTTTTGTATTATTTTTTAATTTTATATTTTTTATGTTTTTTCGTAATTTTTATGTAATTCATTTTTCAGTATGTTTTTTTAATTAAATAGTTAGTTGACAAATTAGAGCAAAATGGACAATAAACTAAAGGTCAGTTGAACTAAAATCGTTAACGTCCACACCCACTTCAATATCATGACTATAACGCTGGCACTTCGAAAGTCTAATAGAATTCCCGGTTAAATTGATATTTTCACCACACAATGAGGCAAATATCTTGCATATTTTTTCTCTATTTTTTAAAATGTCATATTGAATATGGATTATTTTGCACGAAATATTAATTTAATAATTTTTGGGAACAAATTTATACTTCATGTATAGTTCACCGTAGACCTACATGTAAACACCTCAATTATTGTTTCTGGTCTGCTTGTAGCAATCAGGAAAAAATATGGGGTTTATTTTTTGTGGAAAGTAATTATTTTACCCATTTGATTATAAAATGAAATAAATTTTGTAAAGTTGTAGAAACAATTTTCAAATATATTTTTGCACTTGTTTCCATATCGATGTATTCAATCGAATTTTTAGTGCCTCCCCACATGAAAATTGGCTTTAATATTTTTCCAGGTGTGAGCATTATTAAGAATCTGAATCTATTTCCAGGCATGAAATTATAAATGGACAATTTTTAGAAAATGTCAAATTTTGTGTGCTCAATGTATTCATTTGAGTTTCCCCGGATTCCCCACATGAAAATTTACCTGACGTTTTTTAAATTATTACATTAATAATGCACTCCATTTAAAATATTTTCCAAACATGTCGCTTTAGATGTATTTTACATCTTACCTTCGCACACATCTAATACAGGTACAGCACTTACAAAAATTTGGTTTGTTATATTAGTTCTAATAGTTTCGTATAAATTTTTTATTTTAAGAGTTTTAGTTGATTTTAAGAAGTGACAAAATCTTAATTTATAATAAAAAAAAATATTTTCCAGCATAAAATTTGTATCTGCTTTATCGACATTCTTCGGCTGTCACTTAAGGCTGCCGCATGAAAATTGTCTACGAGCTAGGTGCAACATGACAATGTCAAAACTGTATGATCTCTAAACGGCGATACAACAACAATTGCATTACAACAACGATTTACAACAACAATTGCGTTATATATCACACATTTTAACTTTGTTATGTTGCACCTAGCTCGTAGACAATTTTCATACGGTAGCCTTAATTTAATCGCAGCTATATTTAATCTGCATTATCGAAATTTTACGGCTGTGGATTTCTTAACAATTTTATATATTTTATTCAACCCAGTTTTCCCTGACTCCCAACAAAAAAAATTGACCTGAACTTTTTCCAGGTGTGAGCATCATAAAGACCTGTCATTTGAATCTATTTTCAGCCAAGACACTGTAACGGTCAATTTTTAGAAATTTTCCAATTTTCTGTGTGCGACATATTCAATCGAGTTTTCCCGGACTACCAACATGGAACTTGAGCTGACGTTTCTCTTGATCTTACCTCCCCATACATCTAATACAACACTGGGAGAAATTTGGTTTGGTATATTAGTTTTAATTGTTTCGAACGAAAATTTCTTATTTTAAATTTTTTGGTTGGTTTTTAGGAAGAACAAAATAAAAAAATTCTAATACATATAAATAATTACTTTTCTGCATAAAATTTATATCTGCATTATCGACATTTTTCGGCTGGATGTTACCGACAAAAATCTGCTGTCATTTTTGTTTGTATACAGTAAAAGCTCGATTTGGCAACATTCGATACTTATGTCTGTGAAGTTAGCCCGTAAATGATCCCGGAAAACGCGATGGCAACACTAACATACAAATATCACGACATTTTTCAATGTCATCCCGAAAAAATATTTATATCACGATATTTTTGAATGTCATCCCGGAAAAAAAATGTCATGAAAGTTTTTTACTGAAGGATATAAATGTAATATTTATACATACATATGCATAAATATTACATTTATATCCTTTACATTAATTTTATTGAATTGTTAGGTACATTTTGTAAATGCAAGGTAATACATTTTACTTTTTAATTTGCTTTTATGCGTATTTCTTGAGAGTATCGACAACTTAGTTTCGAAGCAAAAATAATACATCTTGCATTGTATAAACGAAAATTACTTATTACATCATCAAAGGATTGTTTCTATGAATAGGTAAGTTAAAACGACATGATTAAATGGAAGATCCCAATATGCAATGCCGACGGAATTCCATTTACATTCGCGTTCTAAAACCACACTGCTTCTATGGAAAGAACCATGTGTATCACGTGGAAATTCGTACTCCCCGCCAAAGAAAAGTCCCAGTATGCAATTACTCCACTGTGTGGAAAAAACTGCTCAAATGTTGTACAAAATTCCGTACTACAAAATATCAAAGACACAAAAATATTGATTTTGGAGAAAAATAATTGTTTTTCTCTTGCTATTTCGCGGTAATATTATTTTCGTTTTATAAATTTCGATTGTATCTTTTATTTTCAGTTTCTTCTGACAAGTCGACGTGCACGGTTGCACTACATAATTAGTTTTTTTACTTTAAAGTGTTGTGTTTCATTATAATGTTTTTCGATTTGTTAAAGTAAATAATTTTAAATTTAAATATATAATAATTATTATTAACTTATTTAGTGATCGCGATGTGCAAATGTGGACTAAAAAGGTAATAGGCTGATGACACACGAGAGTTTTTTGTATTATGGCATTTTTTTTTCTACCAATGTTTTGTTCTGCTCTCTCTTATATAAAATTTTAACTAAAATGAGTCAAAAATGTCCTTGAAATATTTTTTATTTCATTTATGTTTGAGTTGTGTGGTTGAACATAAAATTTGTTTAAGTCGCAATTAAAACTTGTATCATAGGTAAACGGGGAAAGAAACGAAGAAAAATGCGGCATTTTTTTTTACGTGTGGCATGGGCCATAGAGATCTGTCTCACAATGGCGTCGTCGCGAAATACATTTACGTAGTAAATTTTCAATGATTTTTTTTTCAAGATCTCAATATGCTGGCGGATGCAATACAACGTGGCGGATGCAATACAAAACTCAATTTATGAAATTTAAATATGTAAATAAATTTTCTATGTTTTTTTGTACACAAATAAAAAATAATGTGAATAAAAAATTAATATTTATTTTATTATAAATGGAAAATTTTGTTTTATTTCAAATAAGAATTATTATTTATTCCAATTGGAAAATATATACAAACACGTGCTTTTTGTTTCTGTGGTTTTTTCTCTTTTTAGTTGGGATTCACACCGACACCGGAATTTTTGTGACACTTTTCTTTGGCGGGGTTCTTTCCATAGAAGCAATGTGATTTTAGAACGCGAATGTAAATGGAATTCCGTCGGCATTGCATATTGGGGTGTCACAAAAATTCCGGTGTCGGTGTGAATCCCAACTAAAAAGAGAAAAAACCACAGAAACAAAAAGCACGTGTTTGTATATATTTTCCAATTGGAATAAATAATAATTCTTATTTGAAATAAAACAAAATTTTCCATTTATAATAAAATAAATATTAATTTTTTATTCACATTATTTTTTATTTGTGTACAAAAAAACATAGAAAATTTATTTACATATTTAAATTTCATAAATTGAGTTTTGTATTGCATCCGCCACGTTGTATTGCATCCGCCAGCATATTGAGATCTTGAAAAAAAAATCATTGAAAATTTACTACGTAAATGTATTTCGCGACGACGCCATTGTGAGACAGATCTCTATTACCTTTTTAGTCCAAATTTGCACATCGCGATCACTAAATAAGTTAATAATAATTATTATATATTTAAATTTAAAATTATTTACTTTAACAAATCGAAAAACATTATAATGAAACACAACACTTTAAAGTAAAAAAACTAATTATGTAGTGCAACCGTGCACGTCGACTTGTCAGAAGAAACTGAAAATAAAAGATACAATCGAAATTTATAAAACGAAAATAATATTACCGCGAAATAGAAAGAGAAAAACAATTATTTTTCTCCAAAATCAATATTTTTGTGTCTTTGATATTTTGTAGTACGGAATTGTGTACGACATTTGAGCAGTTTTTTCCACACAGTGGAGTAATTGCATACTGGGATTGCAGGTCGGTTTTTAATGTGTTGCACAAATCGAGCCTTTACTGTATTTCGAATCTGCATTATCGACATCCCCAATGTGATCGGTAATAGTAAAAAATAATCTTTATTTAATGAAACGAACATCACTAACAACTAGGTATTTCCCGTTAAAGAATCATCATTTGCTCGGGCGGATTATAATTCATTTATAAAAGATATAGAATTTTTTGTGTATCGCGACGTAGGTATTTTATTGATTCTCTGCCTAGTGTGCTCACGGACTCTGTGTACACTTGAGTAACTTCTAGTCAGTCGAGTCCCCGTTACGGGGTGCGTACTGTACTAAAGGCCAACTGCCATTGATATAACTTGGCAAAAACAAGCAATCAGTACAACAAATACCGAATGTCCGGACTCCGGAGTCAACAGCAACATTATAATTATTTTTATGAATATAGTTCCCACAATTATAAACAAGGATATCATACTATGAACTAAAATTATAAAAATTAAATAAAAATATAAATATAATTTCAGGTTGACCGAAAGATAAATGTGTTTAAAAAATTTATTTTTGCCTCAGATCACACACCATCTCTTGCAACAATATCCGTGTTGATGGAATATCCTTAAGTTGGGAGGGTAAGACGTTCAGTTTAAGATGACTCTTTGAGGACAGACAGATTGGGCAAAGATTGGCATGAGTGTTTGTTTTGCAAACTTTCATATCAACTTTCAATCACACATAACGAATCAGAAACTGTAGTGGAAAGCCAATGAATGACTTTAAGTTTGTATTTTTACCTTTTCCGAGATCTCCAAGGGCGAATGATGTGAATTCAAGTAAATTTTTGCTGAATTTCAGAAAACAGAGGATTGCAGTGACAACTCAGTGTATAATATACGACACGCTCAAACAGCTTGCGAATACAGGGCAACTTCGCAATCGGCCTATAATAATATTAAATTATTGGATTAATGAATCATTCCACACGAAAAATTTTAGTTGAGGATGATTTTTAAAGAGTGTTGTAAGCGATTGAGCCAGGTGGCCAGCACGTCTTCTTACAACACGTAGATAAAAAATCGTCAATCAGATTCATTTTTCCAATAACTGTGTTAAAATCGAAGTCAATGGATACCACGGATATCTGCAAAGTGCAACATGCCAAATATTTAAAATAATTCATGTCCGGCTCCAAAGCACTCCTAGAAAAAGCCACACATGTTTTGAAGTTGAAGTTGAAATATTATGGTAATGGTAATGGTAATAATATAGTATTAGTATCGTAGTAATTTTGTTGTAATCTTTTTAGCCCAAGAATTTCATTGACTCGGCAAAAATTTGAGACAAAAAGTGAGTTCCTTTGTTGATTGTAATCTAGTCAAGAAAACTGAATCGTTATAAATCCAGCAGCAACTGTTTATATCTGTTCGGATTCGGTTGCTTACGATTCGAGCTTGGCATTTGATTGCCTTTTTTAAACTGCGGTATTCAATAGGTCGGTTATGATACTGAATTTAGCCGTCGTTCAGTGATTAAGCCAAACGTGGTTTTATCCAAATCAGTTTTGAGTTTATGCTGTCGTAGGATTCTTTAGCGATCATAGTAATTTAAACCGTTCCGGTGCCGGTAAAATATGTCATTTGGTAATTTATGACTATGGGAAAATCGAGAGAGGGAGAGTTTCAAGAATGCAGTTTGAACACTTAATATTAATACCAAACTCATCAAATCTTTGTGATGGATGTTGAACGTGGACGTTGGGCTGTTTCTCATTTTTAATTCCTCGATGTATTTAAATCTGAAGTAGAGATTTCGAACGCATATGAACCGTGATTACCCATTTACGACCTCACTCGTTTACAACGAGAAATAAATGATAGATTTAGGCAATTTTGAATGGCGATGTGGCTAGCGTATATTTTTGCATCCTTGCTATCCCTGTATGCCTCGTTGTTTAATTGTGATTGTCATCGAAATCAATTTCTGTGATATAGCTGAAATCTGAATCGAAATATTTTGATTTCACAACAGGATTGAAAGATGGTTACTTTAGAAATAATTGTAAATTTACGAGATACCACAAAATTATTAAAAGGTTTGAAAATTGCAAAAATTGGTAAATGCAAAAAGGCGAAACTGGCTAAATAAAACTAAAGATGAATAAAATTAAGGTATACATCTTTCACATCACACGCAGTTACATAATCGTTCAAGATAGGTATACAAGAACTACATAACGTAAATTATTAATGAAAGTGTATAGACGAAACTTAAATAATATATTCATATTAACACCAACCGAACTCTCTGTGTTAAGCCAGTGACAATGACAATGTCTCTTCATCGACATCGCGCCGCAGATAAATAATTAGTTTCACATCATGATTTCTCTAAAATTCGCTCTAACAAGATGCTGAAGAAATGTTTTAATTCGTAATTCAAAATGATCATTATGTAAAAATAAACAATAAAGAAATTTATAAAATATTTCTTTACGCATCACCGTTACGATGACGAATATTATCGATGAGTTTTTTATTATTTTACTGCAAACTTCCAAAATATACCTTTTTAATAACAGTTTCGGAAAATCGTATCCACAAATTGTTACTAATGTTCACGTATTTACCTGTAAGTAAACGGTACACAAGATAACACAACTTATGTAGGTGTCGTTATACACATTTCTGTACAAATTCCAGTCAATGAAAACATAAGGTTTACTATTAAGAGCTTCCCTCGCGTTTACCGTCAAGTGGATTCTTGCCAACACTCATACGGTCTTTTAATGTCCATGATACTCGTGACATTGATGCTTTATTTTGTTTGTTTTTGTCATCAATAATGAGAATCTTACATTTTTTGGGTTGGATTTGAAATTCATTTGAGTTTTTAAGTACATATAAAAGTATAGAGTCAGTTATAATTTTATTAAATTATTGTTCGCTATATCAAACGAATGATATTATTTCTTCTCTATTGCTATAACAACGTACTACAATATATTTGAACAATATCTATTTCACTTGTTTTCGTTCTAGATGCGAAAATAAATTAGTGATAGAAACGCAGAAGAAACATCACAATGTTGCAATCTAGCAGGCTGGTAAATGGTATAAAAATTGAAACAGAGACAAATTTTATTCTACAGAAACGAGAAAAAAATTCGACAAATTATCGGAAAATGGTGATGTTAGAACATCCCAGCCAGCCCAAGTCATGTACGCAATTCGCGATGTTAAAAAAACGTACTACATGAGCGGCGCTTTTGCTTGTTATGGGTTTCCAAACGTCAAACCCATTAAGTTGTCATGGAAACTAAAGGCGGATTCAGTATTGCGTTCTTTCGTTCCTTCCCTCCTGAAATTTTTTAAACCAATTTCATTGGTTAAAAATGACGTTTTTTTCTAGTGAATTTTTTCAGCAACTTGGAATGATTTAAAAAAAAACAGAAGAAAGGAAGGAACGAAAGAACGCAACACTGAAGGCGGATTCATTGTTGTAGTTCTTTTGTAGTTTGGCGTTTTGTAATTTAGAAGTTTGTTCATATACAAAAATAATGAAAAATTCATAAACAAAACTTCAAATGAACAACGTACTTGACTACAACACAAAAATAATGAAAAAGTGTCTGTTTGTTTCTACTATTATTTATCATGTTGCCTCTTTCTTGCCATGTTCATTCGGTAAAAAATATCGAAGAAATAAAACCATTTTCGACGAATCCTATTGGTTAAAAAAACACAACGAGTGGAACGAACAGAATGAACACAACGGTGAACTCAGCTTGAATCCGCCATGAGTGTCGAGATTATTTTAAAAAATATTTGATTAAATGAAAATTCGGTCTGAAACTAAATGATAGTTAATTATTATTTAATTATTACCATGCAAGATGTCAAGTGCATGGGTGCTAATAATAAAAGCTATAGGCAAGTGGTTGAACAGAAAATTTCCACCGGCCGTGTAATTCGGTACAGTTTTTATTAACACTATGAAACAAAACCACACAACAACCCATATTTGAAATATTTAAATATGTATAAAAATTTTTGTTAAAATTTTAAAAACTATTATCAAATTCTGAAAATTCATATTTTATTTTTGTATTTTTCACAATTGTTTACAATTCGTTTTTGTTTAAATAGTTTATTTAATTATATAATGATCAAGTTTCCAATTGTAGATAAATTCACAGAGACATCTACTTTAGTTGTATTGTATTTCATATCGCGTACAGTTATTTCGAAGGGCATTGCTGAAGATGCAACAGTACTCTAAAAGATACTTAGAAGCATGGAAGGTCTTAATATTCGGCTAGCTAAACAAGAGAGATGCCTTGAAGCTCTAAGCAACAGGTTATAACAAGGCTAATCAAGCTTGATTGTATACCAAAAAATCATCGAGCTTTCAGTATGGGTATTCAATAAATCGTTTTCTATGAAAAATTGGTCTCTTCCAACAATTATGACGTAAAATTACATTAATATTACCATTTATGTGATAATAAACATTACATACTTATTGAAAAGTGAAGTTTTGGCTTATTCTGGATAACAGCCACATAGTGTTTGTTCTATAAACTTGATGTTATTCAACAATAAATGAAAAGCACAATAAATTAAAAATACCTTTAGAAACGAAAAGCAAGAAAGGCCTGACAAAGAAGTCGAGTGCAAGAATATAAAAGAACTCTAATTTATTTGTCCAATAAAGTTGCTAATTAAAGAAGTCAAGAACCATAATTTCAAATTCCACCAGTTATAAATGAAGATGGAACATGGGCTATAAGTGCAAAGCAAAAAGCTTCGTTGGTTGCAACCCATCTCGAGAACTTGTTCCAGCCTCTGAACTTGTTCCCTAGATAAACAGCAGATGAAAACATATCACCAGTAAATAAAATGGATAACTATACAACATATCTCCAGTCACATTATAAGAATTAAATGAAGAAATCAAACTTAACCTAAAGAAATCTCTATGACAGGACTTAATTACAGTACAAATAATAAAAGCTCTTTCTGAAAAAGGACTACGTAGACTTGAACGTAGTATTCAGACTTAGACACGTTCCAAATCAATGGAAGGTCACAGAAGTAATCCTGATACCTAAACCCAACAAGCCATTAAATGACAAAAATTCTTATAAGCCGATTTCCTTACTTCCAATAATTTTAAAAATATTCGAGAAGAGACTCAAACCAATAGTAGAAGAAAATCTCATTCCACCACATCAATTTGGCTTCAAAGAACACCATTCAACAATAGAACAAGTACATCGAATTATAAACATAATTAAAGATTTACTTGAAAATAAGAAGGCATGTTCATGTATCTTCTTGGATGTAGTACAGGCCTTTGACAGAGTATAGCATAAAGACTTGCAATATAAATTAGAAAGAGACTTACCAAAGCAGTTTTATAAAATACTTAAATCTTGCATATCTAACCGACATTTTTGTGTTAAATTAGATGGCAAATACTCGGAAATAAAGAAAATATCAGCAGGTGTACCACAAGGAAGCGTTCTGAGACTAACATAGGAACGTTTACGGATGATACGAACGTCTTTGCAGTCGTTGCTATCATAGAAGAATCCATAAACAAATTGCAAAGGGCTTGTAAGATTATCAGAATCTGGACGAAAGGATGATGAATAAAACTTAATGAAACAAAATCTGTTCACGTAAACTTTACTTACAAAAAAGTCAACTGGATGCCAGTAGTACTGAGTTATCAGCAAATCCCCAATGCAAACGCTGATTGGTTCTTAGGAAAAATTCCGAGCTAACTTTACATAATACAGAATGGGGGGGGGGGGAGTTACAGTATTTAGATCTGGGGTTTACAATCACTCTCACACTATCATTCACTAATTGCAAAGCAAAGACCTACGGGGAATAGTTAATGCACCGTGGTACATAAGAAATGACAACCTAAATAGTAGCAACCAAACATTAAATAGTATCAATATATTATGACTGCCGTGTAAAATCGTGTTCCAATTTTTTTTTTTTTTTTTTCTATAAGACAAGAGTGAAGTTAGCTGTTTTAGTACAAGTTCGAAAAAAACTCGAAAATCAACACAGCTGGTGAAGTAAAACTAAAGTAGTGTTGCTTTCGCTAATCCGCTTAGAAGAAATGTGAAAGCAACAACTTTTGGGTTTAATTTTTTAGTGCGTTTTAATTTATTTGTGTTGGTTCATTTTCTTAATATTTATTTTATATTTTTTATTTTATGAAATAGAACAAATTAAATTCGGTATTTTGCTATCAAAAAACAAATGCTAAATTATTCTACAAGATAAATTTTTCGAGAAAAATAGAAAAAATAACGCCTTGCGGTAAACACCATAACCATAAAATGATTTTATTTCCCCTAATCCTAAAAATTTTTTTCTTAACATTCTAAAACAATCGGCTTGAATACAATGCAATTGTTGTTGTAATCTTTTGAAAGCAACACAGCTTAAATTTAACTGTTTCAACTGTGTAGTTGTTGTCAAAACAAAACAGAGGCAACTTTTCGAAGAAAGTTCGAAAGAAACGACCAAAGTAACACCTGTGCAAGAAAATCTAATTACGGAAATAAAATAAGATAAGAGAAAAAAAAGAACGCGTATGTCCTGTATATAAGCTATTTAATATATGGTATTAGTCTGTAATAAAAATGTAAAGGGGACTAACCAAAAATCTACAACCCTCCAAACGAATATAAACTATGAAAGATAAATTACTAGATGGTTTGTACATCAGTTGTAATAAACAAATATAATTTTTAAAAAAATACCACAGATCTTGGTGGTAGTAGCAAATAATAGAATGAGATCTTGGAGGACTGATGTGGAGAAGGGTTTCGTGTGGACAGTGATTGATCACGAGTTAAAGTGGGACCAGTCATGAATAAAAACTTAACTTAGCATTCAGTAGCCTGATTCTCTAAAAAGCAAGATAATGTGTAAACGTGAAAACCATAGTAAGCTTTTCGACTTTACACAAATTAAAACAACAATCCTGTGTAATTTTGTTTATTTTTTCGTTTACACACATTATCGTGTTTTTTAGAGAATGGGTGCACAGTGGTGTTATTACTCAGCAAAACTTAATTTTTACTTAAGAAAACCAACGAAACATTCGTTAAATTTAACTGTCACACTTAAAAAAGAATGGGGTGCACTAGTTCTCGCCCAAAAATAAGAAAAACTTAAAAAATTGTAATGAAAATCTGATATTTTATTAATTATAAAGACGGAAATTATTTTAATTGTATAATTAATTACTAAATTAATATATAAAGTTATTTCAATAATTTCATATACATCCTTAAAATTTTTGGATTTATGAAACCTACCTAAAAACTAAATTGAATTGTGGACGTTGTTTAAAAAAGTTAAAATTAAATATCAATAGTGGTTTCTCCATTTTTAAATGTTATAATAATATTAATCAAATTATATAAAATCTAATTATGTTTTATTCATAAAAGTTGTATATTAACATCGCGCTGATTTTGTTATTACTTAAGAATTATAAGCTGTGCATGGCTGGAATGACAAAAAAAATAAAGACGATTAGTATCGTTAAAGTTTTTATTTTTTTAAGTTTTTATTCTTGAATGTTTGGCCCTTTAAGAATTATAAAGTTGTGCATGGCTGGAATGCCAAAAAACAGAAAGATAATTGCATCGTTAAAATTTTTATTTTATTTTTAAGCTTTTATTCTTGACTGGTTGGCCCTTTAGTCGGACCTAAAGAAAATTGACGAGTTAGCTCGAGTTAACATACACGCGCGTATCTCTAAAATTTCCATAAACGTTTCTTTCAATTTCATTTCAAAATTTCGACAGTCAGTGCGAGTGTATACGATTTTTTCCACAGAGAAATTTGTAACCGACTACTCGGAGAGGAAATTTGTGTTGATAAAATGCCCTGCTTTGATTGGTCATTTAGGTATCTCGTGCTGTAAATTTCTCTACGGAAGAAACGAATAGATTCGCACCTACCCCAACTATGGATTAAGAGGTTTAACGAAAACTCTATTTTTCCACGCTTCTCGTCATCGAAATATGAGGCTTTTATAAACAATTGTTTTCTTCTTCAAATTGTTGCAGGTAAATAAGAAGCATCCGCTTTATAAAAATATTCAATATGTGAGAAAGAAATTAGCATATAGCCCTTTCGAGTTCAAAAAACAAATTTGTTTTGGTTCAATTTAAGTTCACCATACACAAATGTGTATGTAAATTAGGACAGGTTGCAATGTGTTCCGTATTTTAACGGATCTTAGTTAAAACGGAATTCTTTTTGAAAAAAGCATAGTAATTTGTTAACAAATTAATTATATAACATATAATTTATTTGTTCTTGATAACATATTAATTATTTTATCATTATTATAGTTACTGTTATTTTTCGAACGAAAAGAAAATTAAGTGGTTTATACAAATGTGTACACTGCTCTTCAATTACCACCTAATTCTATGTTTGACATCTTCGTTTGTCGTAATCGAAATTTACATGCACAATTATGTATACGGGTCAGGAAAGGGATAGTAATGTCATAATATTTATAACATTCCTATTAGTTTACCTTTTTATCTATAGTGTCTGTTTTTTATTATGAATCCTTAATATTTAGGAATATCAGATAATTTTTAATTATACAATATAATTTTTTATAGTGGTTTTGGCGATGTAGTGTTTCAAAACGTGTTGTAAAATTATGCATGAATATATTTTTTTTCTTGTCTCTCATGTGCAAAAGGTCAATGGGCGCTTTCAGGTCCCCTATCATGATCAGTAAAAACATCGCCAATTTGATTTAAAAATTTCAAAGTGCTAAACATTTTCATAGCGTTGGCCGCGATTTTACTCAACATGTTCCCAACTGTTGGGTGCTCTGAAAGCGCCCAATGTTATATCTAATTCATTTTGCAGAAGAAAAATTTTGGTCGCACGTAAATGGGGTAATAATCTGAGTTAATTTATTGTATCCACGTTCACCATGGAAACATACCATTCTGTTGTTTTAACTTGCAACCACGGGAGTGCATTCACGAGGTTTACAATGTTCATCATTGTAACAACTGTCATTGTAGAAATGACGTAGTAGTTAACATTAAGATTGTTTCAAGTGTCAAAACTCAAAACAAATGAAAACAATAAAAAGTTAATTTCTTAATTTTTTCATAACATAAAGAGTAACATATTATGGAGCATCAAAATAATCACTGTATTCATAAAACACGTTTTTTTTAAATAAATGTATTAATTGATTTTCTTTAAATTATTTTTGAACCTACATTATAATGGTTTTTTATAGCACGATCATGTTGCTTTTGATACCTACACCATTAAAAATGACATTTGTAGAGGCAGTCTCGAGTAGGGTTGAGAATGACGTTTGTAACAATGTAGAGTTCGTGAACGAAAAACGCACGTGTTCATTATTACAATGTATGTAGTTTTATGAACGATTTTGAGCTGTCATTTACGGTGTTTCCATGACAAAGTTAATCGGGATTATCTCGGATTATCTCATCATGGAAACGAGTTGGATTTAGCGTTTTTGTTAAATTTCATAATCCTGCTTAGCTCGACGAAAGTAGTTGGGTTAAATGAAATTCTATCTGTCAAATGAAAATTATAGTATTCAGAAAATATATACATATAGTATTATTATAAAGAAACAATGTAGTTAAAATAAACACGGGTTAAAATTTTCACGAAACAGATTAAAACATAAAAATACTGACAAAAACATAACACCGCCTGAACATTCAAAACAAATTTAGCATGGAAACGATAGGGATTAGCTCGCCATGTTATTAACTCGACGAAATTTTACGAAACTCTTAACTCGGTTTATCCATGTCCATGGAAACGTAGTAATTGTTATCAATATTGTAACAATGTAACTCTCGTGAACGCACTCCGGTTCAAACGGTTCAATGGTTTGAAGGGTTTAATTTATAGAACAAAACTCTTCCATTATTATTTCCAGTTCTACTATAAAAGTCAAAAAATAAAAATAAATAATAATACACGTGTGAAACGTATATGTGACAAGGCCGGCTTATTTAATTTTATTAAAAATTGTGAAATTATGCCAAAAGAACAATTCCGTGAAGCTGCAGTAATTAAAAAAATGTAAGAGCTATATATTTTTACATATATCATCTAAACAAATAATCTTATTTTATCTTTTCTCTTAGATCCCATGTTCAATTCGGAATTGATAGTCCCGAATCTATCCAACAAGATGCACATATACATGTCGTATCGAAAAACTTATACGATCAAGGTGGATCAAGGGTTCCCGTAAAATTTGGTGTACTTGATCGTCGGATGGGCGTAAGCCAAAAGGATGGCGTTTGCGATACTTGCTATCAAGGCTTAAATGAATGTGTGGGCCACTTTGGTTATTTAGATTTGGCCCTTCCTGTATATCATGTAGGTCAATTTCGTGCAACTATATCTATTTTACAGTCTATTTGCAAGAAATGTGGCCACATTATGTTAAAACCGGAAGATAAAAGACATTTCTCGAAACGGTATGGCAATCCAGGATTATCGTATCTGGCAAAGAAGTCTATCCACTTACAAATTTTAGCGAAAGCTAAGAAACTTACGAAATGCTTAAATTGCGGTGCTCTTAATGGACCGGTTAAAAAAGGCCCTGGATTAATGAAAATTATTCACGAACCGTATCGTGGTAAGAAAGCAACTGATCCTCTAATTACTAATGCGTTGGAAGATCTTCTTGCTATTTCGGATGAAAATCGTGAATTGCATCAACTATTGAATCAGCATGCGCTCATTCAAGAATTGAACCCACTTCAAGTACTAGATTTGTTCAAGTTGATTCCAAAAGCGGATATCCCGCTTCTCGGCATGACTGCTCCTGATGCGTCGCCAGCCGATTTGATTATTACACGGATCTATGTTCCCCCAGTTTGTATTCGGCCATCCGTAATCGCCGAAGTTAAGGCAGGTACCACCGAAGACGACTTGACCATGAAGCAAAGTGAAATTTTATTGATCAATGATGTGATATCGAAGCATATGAATTCGGGTGGGAAGATTGAGTTGATTCAGGAGGATTGGGATTTTCTACAGCTCCATGTTGCCCTATATTTTAACAGCGATGTTCCTGGTGTGCCATTAAGTATGGTACCGAAAAAATCAACTCGTGGTATTGTGCAACGTCTGAAGGGGAAGCAAGGACGATTTCGAGGTAATCTATCGGGAAAGCGTGTTGACTTTTCAGGACGTACTGTAATTTCACCCGATCCTAATTTAATGATACACCAAGTTGGTGTACCAGATCGCATAGCGAAAATATTAACATACCCGGAGAGAGTGAATCCATCAAACTTACAAAAAATGAAGCAACTTGTTCGAAATGGAACGGAAAAACATCCTGGTGCAAATTATGTACAGCAAAAAGGTAGCGCATTTAAAAAATATTTGGCGTACGGTAATCGCGATAAAGTGGCACAGGACTTAAAATGCGGTGATATAGTGGAACGACACTTGGCCGATGGTGATATTGTGCTATTTAATCGACAGCCCAGTTTACATAAACTGAGTATTATGTGTCATCAGGCCAAAGTTCAGCCACAAAGAACATTCCGATTCAATGAATGCGTTTGCACACCATACAATGCCGATTTTGATGGTGACGAAATGAATTTACATTTGCCTCAGACTGAGGAAGCTCGAGCCGAAGCACTGATCTTGATGGGTAACAAATCAAATTTGGTCACACCAAAAAATGGAGAGTTATTGATTGCGGCAACACAAGATTTTATCACGGGTGGATATTTACTTACGCAACGAGATGAATTTCTAACTAAAGAACAAGCCATGCAACTAGCTGCTACAATGATTTCTGGACCGGATTCTAATATGAATATTGAAATGCCGGCACCAGCCATTTTAAAACCGCGCCGCCTTTGGACTGGAAAACAAATATTCAGCCTTTTAATGAAACCGAATTCTAGTTCCACGGTAAATGCGAACTTAGAAACGAAAGGTAAGAATTACACCAGCAATCGAGATTTGTGCATACGGGACTCGTATGTTATCATCAAAAATTCGGAGCTGCTGTGTGGTTCAATGGACAAAGCCACTTTAGGTTCTGGATCTAAAAGTAGCATATTTTATGTAATCCTTCGTGATTTTGGTGAGGACCACGCAACCAGATCGATGTGGCGACTAGCTCGAATGGCTTCTTATTTTATGATGAATCGAGGATTTTCGTTTGGCATTTCGGATGTAACCCCAAGTCGTAAATTGCTCGATGAAAAACAAAAACTTCTTGAAAATGGATATCGCAAATGTGATGAGTACATCGATAAAATGAAGAAGGGAACCCTACAATGTCATCCCGGTTGTACTCCAGAAGAGACTCTGGAATCGGTTATGTTGAAAGAGTTGTCCAGTATTCGAGAATTGGCGGCGAAAGCTTGCTTCCGCGAGTTACACCCGACAAATAGTGCTCTAATTATGGCTCAATCGGGTTCAAAAGGTTCTAATATTAATATTTCACAGATGATTGCTTGCGTCGGGCAACAGGCTTTGAACGGTAAACGTGTACCGAACGGTTTTGAAGACCGTGCTCTGCCCCACTTTGAGAAGAAATGTAAGTGATAGTTGATGATTTTCGGAGTTTAAAAACATTTTTAATATTTTCATTACCTTTTAGCTAAGATTCCGGCCGCCCGAGGTTTCGTACAAAATAGTTTCTACTCGGGCCTAACACCAACTGAGTTTTTCTTCCACACTATGGCAGGTCGAGAAGGTTTAATCGATACTGCGGTAAAAACCGCTGAGACCGGTTATCTCCAGCGTCGTTTGGTAAAATGTCTGGAAGATTTGGTCATACATTACGATGGCACGGTACGCAATGCCATAAATGAAGTTGTTGAATTTACTTATGGTGGTGATGGTTTGGATCCAGTTTGGATGGAAGCCAAACACAAACCGGTTGATATGCAGCGTCAATTTAATCATTCGCGATCTATGTATTCTTTCCGTGATCAATTGCCACTTCGTGCTCACGAAATTATTCCAACTACCACAAATGTGCTAGAGAGTGATGATTTTATAAGAAGTCGCGATGATTATAAAAATGAGTGTCTAACGTTCCTTCAAAAGTTTACGAAACACGTGGAAAATATTCAGGAACGGTACAAGAAATATCGACCAGTTGCGGATGAAATAGAACGCACGACAGCTGGACATGTCGCATTGTTTCTGGAGGAGGTTAAAAATAAATACAATAGGGCGGTAATTGAACCAGGTACTGCGGTTGGGGCTGTCGCAGCACAAAGTATCGGAGAGCCTGGCACTCAGATGACCTTAAAAACTTTTCATTTTGCTGGTGTCGCGTCCATGAACATCACCCAAGGAGTACCTCGTATTGTAGAAATTATTAATGCATCAAAAGCCATTTCGACCCCTGTCATTACGGCAGAGATTGACAACAATACAAGCATGGAATTTGCCCGACAAGTTAAGGCCCGTATTGAGAAAACAACCCTAGGTGAGATCTCATCTTTTATTCGAGAGGTTTATAAAGCAGACGATTGTTTCTTGCTCGTAAAACTGGATCTCGAACGTATTCGAGTGCTAGGGCTCGAAATAAACGTTGAAACTATCAAGTACAGTTTATGTACGTCTAAAATTCGATTGAAACCTAATCAAATTGATATCGTAGGGCATTCTATTTTAATGATTAGACCCGATATGACCAAGCACAGCACCTCTTTAAACATTGAACTACAAAGATTAATATTAGCGATCCAAGGAGTTGTTGTAGCCGGCCTCACAGCGGTATCTCGTGCTGTTATTGCAGTTGATGATGCTCGTTTACCACACACTTATAAATTGTGCGTCGAAGGTTCAGGGTTGCGAGATGTTATGGCCACGTATGGCGTTATAGGTTCCAAAACTAAAAGTAATAACATTTGGGAAGTGTTTAGTACTTTAGGCATTGAAGCTGCTCGGACCACAATTATGACTGAAATTACAGATGTAATGGAAGGTCACGGCATGAGTGTAGATTACCGTCATATTATGCTGCTCGCTAGTCAAATGACAAGTCGCGGTGAAGTTTTGGGTATTACCCGTCATGGATTAGCGAAAATGAGGGAGTCCGTCTTTAATTTAGCTTCGGTAATTTAGTAGTCACCGATTAGCAGACCAATTTCTAACGATTTTTTATATTCCAGTTTGAAAAAACAGCCGATCATCTATTTGATGCCGCATTTTATGGCCAGACCGATTCGATCGATGGTGTTTCCGAACATATTATCCTTGGTATGCAAGCATCAATTGGAACCGGTTTGTTTAAGTTGCTACATAACCACAATGATCCTAAATTGGATGAAATTCAGGAGCCCATTTTTAAAAGATTTTTTGCATAAAAATATTTTCAATTTTATTAGTGAAATAAATATTTAATTGAATTGTACTATTTAATTATATTCTATTATTGAGGATCATATTCAATTATCTGTGTCGCATGTAATAATCAATGACTGTGGAGAACGCTGCAAAACCTGCTGCTCCCAATACACCAGCTTTTATTCCGGCTCGTAGACCAATCACACCACCAGTTACTGCACCTGCTAGAGTACCATTTTTCCAGTCGGTTACTCCTCGACTCTAAAATAAGTTATTTAAAGTGTGGTTGTTATTGCGCAGAAACAAGATATTACGAAACTCACCGATTCTATTTGACATTCGACGGCCGAAAAAACTAATCCAATCACAGCAAAATTTTTCGCATATGAATGTGTTGTAGTTCTCATCTCTCGGAAGACCTCGCGAGCAGATTGTTGTTTTGTATCTACGGCCGCAACATTAGGATTCACTGAAGAACTAAACAGTCCGATTGCCGCTCCCAAACCATAGCCCAGCACACATGCCATGAACGATTTAAAAAAGCAACTTTCAAATATATTCTCAATCATTTTCTCTTCGTTGGTCTTAATTTTCACCGGAAACACGGTATGAGGTATAATAACATTTTCTCGATATCGAAAAGTGTTTCCGACAAAATGCTTTGCCAATTCGTTCATCTGAGCGTTGCCAAAGAAGATCGGATCATTGCTTTTCGCTGGAGGTTTTTCTTCCGTTCGAAATGCAGGTAAAGAATTCATTTTATATTTTGAGAATTAAATATTATTGGTTTTGCACAATAAATATAAACAGTATTAAATAATAACTATTTTTTAAATACTTTGCATTTTAAAATCTCAATAAAAGTGGTAAAGCAAAAAATTACAATGCAAGTTTGCAATTTGCAAACGTCAAAACGTTTCGGTAGAAAAATGGTGTACGGCTAAAATACCGATAACCACAATACCGAAAAGTTGGCACTGTTCGGTGTACGGCTAAAACACCGACAACCATAAAACCGAAAAAGTCGGCACTGTTCTATCAATTTCTTAACAGTCATCAAGTTATCCGAGAATTTAATGTTAAGAATATTTTTTTACTAAAAATTGTTCGTGTCAGTTCAACAAAATTGTATTTGGCTCTTAAGGCTTTGTGGCCATCGTTCTTGGGTTGAAATGAGCGGGGATAGTGAAGGAGACGAAGCCCGAAGAGACAGTCGAGGATTTTATCAAGAGCCATTATATACCACGCAATTATCGCAGTTGTTTCTATGCGGAACTTCCAGTTGGGCCGTAAATCGTATACCGTATGAGTTGAATCCGATAGCATTTGGAACATTCACATTTCTGCTTGGCCATGGATTACTAGGCCTTCTTAAATATACAACGAGCGAAGCCAACAAAGATAAATTAAGACCAGCTTTCAGATACTCAACATTTTTAACGCGAGTGCTGCCCCTGCCTCTCATCACAACGCAAATCTACCTTCATTATGAAGAACCCGAAATGATAGCATATAGTCATGCAGCTTCAATAATTGTTCCAACATCTGTATATGTGTTAAAACGTGATTTAACCAACCCGTTTGTTCTATTACTTATTCTTTCAAATGCTGGTTCCCTAGCCTATATTAGTATCACGAACGAGAATTACTGGACTCTTGGCCTCAGTGCTCTTGGACTAATAAATGAATTTGGAATGGATTTCCTGTGTGACACTCTGGCTGTACCGCCTGTTGACTTATGGACCGTTTCTTTAGGATTTTTCGTTATATTTACAATTAAAGCACTAGAAACTGTTTAAAAAAGAACTGTTTAAAAAAAAAATCAGTAAATTCTTTATTGAGCTAATAATGATTATAATTTTGTGTTGGCTTTGGGCTCTTTATAATTTTAACACTTTAGTTTGTTTTAAATTCTTTTTATTGTATGTACATAAACAAAAATTTATTTGTACATATTTGATTTGACAGTGAACTCGAAGTGAGTCCGGAAGCTCAGCGTTAAAATAACAAACAAATAAAGAGCCCAAAACCAATAGAATTATATTTTTTTAAGTTTATTTTTGAGATTTGATTTTGTAATTGAACCACAGATCGGCCATAAGGTATATTGCGACGTCTGTAATATGATGCACTTGTCTTCATTGCGGGTTCAAAAACTCAATTAAATTTGAAATACTAAAAAAATTAAATCTCGAAACCCAAATGTTCTTTATTTACCAACCAAGGCACGTAATACAATTACATTTCCATACATTGTTAATCTTTGAATTCAATAAACTTGCAAGTCTGAACTATTTTCTGTTAAACCTTTTCAAGGTAATATTATGCGTTTAATTATCAATGAACAGCAATTTGGGTGTTCTGCTTGCGTCGGCTCAACCGATGGTGATGGCTTGTTTTCAAAGATGTGCGAGGATCAGGTGGTCTTCTAAAATAAACAAACTGTTCAATTAAAAAAAAAATACATTACACGCTATAGAATGTACAACCAATCGAGAATGCTAATCCAATCCAACGAAATCTAGAAAGATAGAGAACTTTCAGAAAACATTCAAGTTTAGAACATTGACGGAAGTTTCTAATTAAAGAGGTTAGAATTAGGTTCTAATTAAAGTTACACTTGGACTAAATGCAGCTAATTTTATCAACGACGAGACCAAAATACAACGTGCATTTCAACCAAATACGTATATGTAGTTTACATGAAGCATTCTAATTACAAGATTACGAAAAAATTCTACCAGACAAAAAAATTACTGGTTATAACATCTTCCGGTTTTTAACGAATCTTAGTTAAATCGCATTTATTTTTGAAAAAAACATAATTAGATAACATAAATTATATAACATATTAAGTATTTTACTATTATTATATTTATAGTGTTATTTTTCGAACGAAAACGATTTAAGTGTTATGCACAAATTTGTATATTGATCCAAAATACATACAAAAATAAATTTTTGACATGATTCTTTTGCTTTGCCCATACAATTGTGATGGCAGGCTGGAAAAGCCCAATATGCAATGCCGACGGAATTCCATTTACATTCGCGTTCTAAAACCACACTGCTTCTATGGAAAGAACCATGTGTATCACGCGGAAATTCGTACTCCCCGCCAAAGAAAAGTGTCACAAAAATTCCGGTGTCGGTGTGAATCCCAACTAAAAAGAGAAAAAAACCACAGAAACAAAAAGCACGTGTTTGTATATATTTTCCAATTGGAATAAATAATAATTATTATCCGAAATAAAACAAAATTTTCGATTTATAATAAAATAGATATTAATTTTTTATTAGCACAAAAATACACAATTAAATTTTATAACACAAATTTTATAAATTAAATTTTAAGCACGTTCACCACGTTCACCATGATACGTCTTGTCTGTTCACCATACGCGCATCCAATTAAACATCCCAACAAGCACAACCGATCTTGAAAAGAAAAAAATGCATTGAAAATTTACAACGTAAATGTATTTCGCGACGATGCCATTGTGAGACAGATTTTTATTACCTTTTTAGTCCAAATTTGTACATCGCGATCACTAAATAACTTAATAATTATTATTTTATACTTAAATTTAAAACTATTTACTTTAACAAATAGAAAACATTATAATGAAACACAACACTTTAAAGAAAAAAAATCTAATTATGTAGTGTAACCGTGCACGTCGACTTGTCAGAAGCAACTGAAAATAAAAGATACAATCGAAACTTATAAAACGAAAATAATATTACCGCGAAATAGAAAGAGAAAAACAATTATTTTTCTCCAAAATCAATATTTTTGTATCTTTGATATTTTGTAGTACGGAATTTTGCACGACATTTGAACAGTTTTTTCCACACAGTGGAATAATTGCATACTGGGATGAGTTCGGTGTTTAGTATTTTCGAGATTTTAAGCTGCGATTTTTTCACGCCGTTTGTTTGGTTCACTGGGGTAGTTTTTGACATTTCTCTTTTACAACTGAAACAAACCCATTCAATTTAGTACTAGACAAGTGTCAACATTGAACTTGCAACGTGCTTTTGCTAATAAGGTTTTCTTAAATTTTAATAAAAATATCCTTTCGATATGGATGCAGAAATGAATATTGACGAGGATGCAGAGATGCTCGATAGTGATGGTGACGAAATTGATGATGACGATGATGAAAAACAAAACGAGGATGATGAAGAGAAAATTTATTTACCGGGTCAGGAACTACAAAAAGGCGAGGAACTAGATTATGATGAATCTGCGTACATTATGCTTCATCAGGCTCATACAGGTGCACCTTGTTTAAGCTTTGATATTGTTAAAGATGATTTGGGTGAAGGTCGGGAAACTTTCCCTATGGTAGGATACCTTGTGGCTGGAACGCAAGCAGCTCGCACGCATGTTAACAGGTAAGTAACTTTAGATTGCATGGTTCACTAATCTTTAATCGGATTATTCATTTTTCTAGTGTAATTTTAATGAAAATGTCCAACTTACATCGAACCAGCCGAGAACGTGATGAAGATGAAGAATCAGACTCGTCAGAAGACGAGGATGAAGAAGAAGAAGAAGACCCTGAGAAGCGACCGCGCATGGACTGTGCTCTAATTAAACATCAGGGCTGTATAAATCGGATTAGGTCAACAAATATTAACAATTCCGTTTTTGCCGCGTGTTGGAGTGAATTGGGCCGAGTAAATATTTACAGTTTAAACGAACAAATTCAGGTCGTAAACGATGACTCATTGCTGAAAGAATACGAGAAAGAGAATAAAGGTGATAATATCAAGCCAGTGTATTCGTTTAGTGGACACCAGCAAGAAGGGTTCGGAATTGATTGGTGCACTACAGCCCCGGGTGTACTGGCGACTGGAGATTGTCGCCGAGACATACATATTTGGACGCCTTCGGAAGATAGTTGGAAAGTTGACCAAAGACCACTTGTGGGGCATACACTATCTGTCGAAGATTTACAATGGAGTCCGAACGAACGAAATGTTCTGGCATCGTGTTCTGTAGACAAAAGTATACGTATTTGGGATACTCGGGCGGCACCTAATAAGGCTTGCATGTTAACGTGTGAAAATTCCCACGAAAGTGATGTTAATGTAATATCCTGGAATCGCAATGAACCACTTATTGCAAGTGGTGGCGATGATGGTGTTCTACATGTATGGGATTTAAGACAGTTCCAGTCGAAAACCACAATTGCAACTTTCAAGCATCACACAAATCAAATAACAACGGTAGAATGGCATCCTACAGACTCAACGGTATTAGCCTCGGGTGGGGCAGATAATCAAATTGCATTGTGGGATTTGTCCGTTGAAAGAGATACTACAGAAGTAACTGAGAATAGTGTATTAAAGAATCTTCCGCCACAGCTTCTATTTATACACCAAGGTCAGAGCGAAATTAAAGAACTTCATTGGCATCCACAATTGACTGGTGTTATTATGTCAACAGCACATAGTGGCTTTAATATTTTCCGAACGATAAGTGTCTAAAGTGATGTTTCGGTTAAATTTTTTCATTTATTGTTTTTTCTACATAATATATTAAACTGACTGTTGGCCAGACAAAAATTGTTAAATAAGAAAATAAATCATTTGTATTGTACAATTTACAAACTGATAAAAATATAAATGCTTTTAGTGCCTTCGTTAGAAATTTTCCCAATACGATCTATATTTACACCTTTGAACACTAAAAAAAATTATGTTTGTAATGTTTACGAACTATGTATAACTTTTGGGTTGCGTCTGGCACAAAATCTTCTATTTGGTTGGTGAAAAAGGTGTAGGTGCCAATATACGACAATGCATATCACGAATCAGTGGTACGGTATAAGCCACACATTCATCCCACCCAGGTTGTCGCCATGCCTGTTCTCTTGTCTCCTTGCGGGCTTGTAACGATTCATAACACCAAATATGATGGACATTATAAAGACGCCCGATTTGTGAGAAAAACCCAGCAAATGCTTCATCGTTATTTTGGCGATAGCTTATGGCTCGCGCCCAATTATTACCCCATTCGATCATTGTACCGGGGGTCAAGCGGTATGAACGCATTTCATAGATATGTTTTGGCTCTCGCAATTTAATTTGTGGCCAATAACTGAACGCAAGCAGATATTGCAAATGTCTTGATCGTAAAAACGTCCCACGCTCCTCCATTAAAGCAACGTATTCCTGTGGAATATACAACATATTATCCTCTGTAATCAAACTAGGACTGATAAGTCGTGTCATAAACTTAAATAATTTACAACCAATCGAGGCGATAACGACCGATCATAAATTTACCTTGTCATTCCATAAATCTTCTTTGGCTTGATCGATTTTTTCAAATCCACCAGTATAACGCCACAAATGAAGACACTGATCCATGTCTCCGACTTGGACAGACCATGAAGCGATGAGCTCACAGCATAAATCATCTTTTTTCGAATCGATAATTTTAACCGTCTTATGGCTGAAAATCAATCGCTAATAAGCAATTCACAAACATATCGGATACATATTCTGATACTTACTAATTTTCTAAATATTTTCCAACCGAATCCGGCCGAATATTATGCGTATGTAGAGCATAAACAATTTCCTTATCGCTCAGCATTCGACTATGTGGCTCTTTTGTGGGTTCTATTTTCCTCACGAGTAGTTTACTAAACCAAGAAGTTTCATTCAATAAAGAAGTACTCGTTGATAACGATCTATAAGAAAAATAATCTATTTATAAACTCATGTTTATGTAATATTTAAGTAAGGCCCGATAGACTCGTCACTCATTTTTTTCTACTTTACCTCGATGAAACACTCCATAAAGACGGAATCTTCATAAATTTTACTACTGATGCCATATTTTTGCTTATCTCTATTTATAAAACTTTATCACTTAATAATTAAATGCAAATATTTTAAATGCCTTCGAATTCGTGTATATAAGCTATTTGTTTTATTAATAATTTGCAGTTTATTTTGTGTATGATTTTAATATAAAATGAACCACATCGAAGTACTTTGACTTTTTATGAATATGTGAAGGTTAATAAAAAACAACAGCAATAATAAATATGCAGGGTTAGAATTGGTTAAAATCGATTTTGACAGAATTTTCAAAAGCAATAAATATGTGTATCTTTCTCTTTCACGCTAATTTTATAATATTTTTCATAGATTATTGATTTTATGCATGATAAAATGAAGAATTCCAGTAATATCGTACGTCTGGTCACTTTCACCTTGTTTCAAGTACTTGAATTCAAACCAACACGAATTTGGGTTGTAATCGGTGCCCAACCAACCGCATTATCAAAAATTTGTCACAAATATGTTCAATAATACCTCATTAACGTGCGACCATATATTAAATAACTTATATATACGACGTTCGTGTTCTTTTTTTCTCTTAGCTTATCGCCGTAATTAGATTTTTTGTCACGTTGTCGCTTTTGTCGTTTTTTCGAACTTCGAAAAAATATTCGAAGTAAAATCAAATTGTCAAAAAGTTACGATTTTTGGTTATCAAAGTGTCGTTAGAAACGTTATGCATATGATGAATACCACATTACTAACATGTTTTGTTGATCGAAACATGTAATTACATAGTGGAAAGCTGCAAAGATTTATCTTAATTTGGCTTAACATTCTGATGCAATAAGAGTGGTTAATTCGAGTAATAAATAAAATAATGTTGGTTAAAAGTGTTTTAATTATCATTTATTCATGAAATTACATAATGGTGTTCCTTATCATGTAAGAATCGTCGAGGTTAATCTCATCATTTATGTAATTAGGATCAAAATCTTTCAAATCCACTGCGTTTAACGACAACGTACTGGCTATTGGTTTTTTAACACGAAACTTGATTTTTTTGCAATCGTAGAGTTGTTACCAGCTAAAGGGATGGTTTACAGATGTATCTCATCCGCAGATTTAATTTAGTTACAAATATTCAACTGGCAGTCATCGGCATCAACTTTTATTAGCACATTCCTGTTCATCTTATATTGATGCCATTTCAGCTGAGTAATCCAAATTTAAAAGTTCGGTGGTTGACTTTTGTACATCTTTACTCAAGGTTCCTTTCGTTTTAATATTTCTTAAGATTTTTTCGCTAATCTGCAGTTTGGATTTCAGGTCTAAACGAGTATTTTTTAATTTTTGGAATGTCTCAACTTGAAAACGTTTCAACTTTCTTAATAAACGTAACGGAATTTGTTCAAAAATATTTACGTATTGTTCTAGGATTTTTATATAATTCGAGCGGCCAGCTGATTGGGTACTTTCCATATTCACTGAACAGGACAGATTATCATTAGATGCAATATTACCTGTGAGTAGCTTCAGCTTATCATCTATATTAAGCGGCGTTTCAGGATCCTCTCCTTCGGAAACATTAAACATCGATTTTTCATAGAGAATTTTGATGTCGTAGGACGTAGATGATTGAATTCGCTAACTTTTCCAACTTTCCGACTGAAATAGAATATTAAGAACAATAATTAATACTTAATAAATGTATCAGTAAAATTGACGATATACTATCATTGTATTCGTCTGTATCACCATTTAATATTTTTTCTAGCATTTTCACAGACTATGAGACCACTAAAATTTAATTGAGAATGTTTTTGAAATGACAATGACAGTACTTATTTACTTTTTTTTTTTTTTTACCTACACACAGTTTTTTGCCCTAGCTGTGTTGATTTTCGAATTTTTTTCGAACTTATACTAAAACACCTAACTTCACTCTTAGCTTATAGAAAAATATTTTGGAACACGATTTTACAAGGCAGTGTCGTATATTGATACTATATAATATTTGGTGCGACCAACAGTTTTCTTCTGGAAAATGAAAGAGACAAAACATTGATTTTTGAGACAAGAAATGAAATATATCCCAACAAAACACAAGATTCGTATACCCCATTTACATGCGACCAACATTTTTCTTCTGCAAAATGATAGACATTGAATTTTGCACATAAGAGATAAGAAAAGAAATATATCACAACAAAATTTTGGGGGGAGAGAATTTGAGGTGCCAGAATTGTCAAATCCATTGGTGTCGATTTTTTCCAAAATTCGACAAGTTGACGAAATAACCGCATGTATTTTAGTAGTGGTACGTGTATTTGTAATAGTACGAATGTGTGTCATTTAAATTTTTGGATGACATTTCTAGATATCATTTCCTATTATCATTTAAAATTTGTAATTGCAAATAAATATGCTTTAAATAAAACTAAATTTATTTAATTTTAGTTTTAA
Organism: Nephrotoma appendiculata; assembly: GCA_947310385.1. NCBI lineage: Eukaryota > Metazoa > Arthropoda > Insecta > Diptera > Tipulidae > Nephrotoma > Nephrotoma appendiculata. The sequence goes on along the minus strand of OX371225.1, from coordinate 306,507,580 downwards.
CATAATTTCTAATTCTGTGTTTCTGTGAAAACAAAACATTTATTCGATATCACATTGAAAAAAAATTGAAATGTGTAGCTAAAATATTTTTTCCTTAACACATTGAAACACACTTTCTAAATGTGTGTGCTATTCAGGAACACATTTGATAACTTTTGTAATGGCAATGATATTTCATCGCGGAAAGGAATGTATAGTGAAAACTGCAAAATATGTCGAGTTATTCCTTAAAATGTGTTAAAAACGTGTTAAAAAACTAAAAAGTTGTATGACCGCTATAGCAGTAATTAACATGAACGTGTTAACTCACCGCTCAAATACTTGGTGAGATGTCAAAAAACTGAGACGACGAAAGGACATAAGCACCAAAAAACTGAACCGATTTGTACCGATTCATAATTTTTGATGCTTACATTCGCAGAAAACAAACAAATATAAACACAGAAAAATTACACACACTAATATAAAAATGTATACTATACTCCTTATACGTATACGAAAACGTCATTCGTCGTTCGTCGAATTTTGGAAAAAATCGACCCCCCATTGTTTTGACCACCTTGCTTCATAGCAAACTATGATTCACATTTTGCTCACCAGATGTCAGGTACTTTAATGGAAATCGCGAATACCGCGCAAGCGTAAATTCCAGTGGAACAATTTTTTCAGTAAAATTAATACGAGATAAAAATATAAATCCTTTACTTGTTAGAAAGAAACAAAATAAAATCAGTAAAATTTATTGGGGAAAATGTTGCCATAAAAAGTATGAACCTCAATACTTTTTATGGCAACATTTGTTTTCTTTGTCACTCTAACCTCTAACGTAATTTTGATATGTATACTCTCCTCTTTTCGATTTCTCAGTATTTTTTACTGAAAAAAATTACTGTGAAATACATGCATAACCACTATAAAATGTTGCCACAAAATATTTTCGATCCGAGTATTTTTATGGCAACAATTTTAAAATTAATAAAAAAATAATAATTATACATATTTATAAATGTTAAGGATTCATAATAAAAACCGACGCCATAGATAAAAATGTAAATTTCGCATTTGAATTAATTAAAAATAAATTAATAATAATGCTATAAAAAAATTATAGCATTAAAATATATATTTCTTTCTTTCTCGCACATTAAATATTTTTAAATAGCCGATGTTTTTTATTTACCTACAAAAATTTTGTTTTGTTTTTGTTTTTGTTTTTGTCCCTGCAATCTGTTCTGGGCCTGTTCAGCTCTCCCTGCTCTTCGCAGTTTGCTTATTTTCATCCTTACTTTACGCCAGTCAGCCAATTCAAGGACGTACGGCTATAGGACCGATTTTAAGACCATCTCATCTGCACATTGCAAGCTCCATGCCAGCCTATACTGACATGGAAGATGGGTCGGACCAAGAGTTTTGCACTCCGACAGGGGGTCATAGATGTGTTACATTTCATCCCAGATCGTAATATGTTATGAAATTTCACTTTTGCATCCTGCACCTATCGGGATTTGAACCCGGTACCTCCCGATTCAAATGTCAAAGCTTTAACCACTGTGCCACAAAAATTTGTAGAAGAAAAAATTTGCAGAAGAAAAATGTTGGTCGGGTGTAAATGGGGTATTACAAGCGACCAACATTTTACTTCTGCAAAATGAAAGAGATATAACATTAAATTGACGTTTTGCATTGACAATTTTTATCTCTTTCATTTCGTAGAATAAAAATGTTGGTCGCATGTAAATAGGGTATAAATGGGGTATAAAGAAAAAAATAGGTTGAGCTTACAGCATCTCACAAAAAAAAGTAGGATTAACTCAACAAACGAAGATGTTTTACCTTGCGTCGAAACGTTTGGAAAAAAATGATCCATTCTCTTGGTCTAAACCTTAGATTATACTAAGGGTAATACCACAGAATATAGAGTATAAACAGAAGAGACATAACCCGATTTTTCTATGGAAAAATTTCGACCGTTTTTTTTATCCTTGATTTGTATGGAAAAGGGTAGAATGTAGTAGTGAAAAAAACTTGTGCACTGAACTTTTTTACATTCAATAAGGGTAGAGTCAAATTTTTTTTCGGTCAACTTAGTAGCGTATATATATACTTTATAATATATGGTAATACTAAAGGATAACTAACACGGGGTCTTAACTATGCAAAATCGCTGGAGGCTGTTCGTAAACTCTACATTGTTAAGATATTGTTAACAATGACAATTCTAAATCGTTTTGAAACTATCATTGTAACAATGAGCACGTGCTTTTTGTCGTTCGTAAACTCGTTTTAACATTGTTACAAATGGCATTCTCAACCCTACTCGAGACTGCCTTTCCAGCTGTCAAAGTACTAATTATGCTACAATCAAGCGAAAAAAATATATTTTCACATCAATATCAGAACAAAATAGTTTTTTAATAAACTTTTTTATGTGGTCAATGTGTTTGATAAAAGTATTATGTGTATAATTGAGTATTATTTAAAAATTATAATTTTAATACTCTAAGTTTACGGATATCTGGTTTAATAAGTATTTTCATATTGAGGAGAATAGAAATTAGTTTTCTGTTATGCGATTTATTATAGGTTTTTTTTGTCATCGTCAATCATCTGTAAAATCATTGACATTTGTAACAAAATCATTGTTAAGCACATACGTCATACTAACAATGACAGTTGTAACAATGTTAACAATGTAAAGTTTACGAACAGCCTCCTGAGACTTTCTTTCATGATAGTTTATGAATGTGTATGTTTTTTTCAATATATTGATATTTATCAATTGCTAATTATCAAACAAATATCATAACTGGGCATTTTAGTCTCATAATAATTTCTTCAAATGTCAAAAAATCCAGAAATATTGTCAACCAATTTAATAGATTTTTATGTTAAAACTGTATAGCATTGACAATTTCATTAGGTAGCATTGACATTTCGTAAAAATTTCATGATAATTTTTTCGTGAAATAGCCTCCTGATAATTTGCTGAGAGTTTCAAAATTTGTATAACATACTTACACATTCATTCATAAATTTAGTCTCTTGGTTGAAAAAATATATTTTTTGCACTCGAAGCAAAAATTAAACTATAATTAACCCAAAAATGACAAATAACCAAGGGGTCCTTGAAATATTTATCTTTGTAGTAGTATGAGAATCAGTTGCATCAACAAAAAATACAAAGAATTTAAAATACTGCAAATTGGGTGGCAATATTTTACCCATCTAAAATTTGCTATTTCATCTGTCACAAGTCAGAATAGGATGGTTATATAAAAAATCCATATGGTTTACTCATATCTCGCTATAAGAACCCCTCAAATTAGTTTTTGTTGTTGTACGAAGTGACGTTTTATTTTGCGCTGTAAAATTATAAATTATAAATTTTTAAAATTATTAATTAAAATACATGAAAACAAAAAAAAACTTTATCAAATAGTTATTTGTTTATGTAGTGGTGCATTATATAACAAAAATTATAGACTTTTGTGCAAAATGAAGTGTATCGTGAAAAAATGCCAAAATACGCCTAAAAATACAAGAAGGAATATATCTTAACATCAGTAAGTTTACCAAGTGTTTATTTTAAAAAAATGTAAATGTTAAGAAGCTAGTGATTTGTGGTAAATTTATCCTTAATTTAAGTTATAAATCAGAAAAAATTAAGAAAACAATTTTGGTTGTTCGCGTAACGTTCTTATAGATTTTTTGTTTTTGTCTAATCCCGTTGGTTTAGATGCTTTTTATTTTACCCTCCGAATGTGTGACACTTGACAGTTGCTTACACTTATTCTGTACTTTTAACTTCTTTGAAAAAATATTGCAGAAAAAAGAATCCGCCATTCCACACTTTAGTAGTGTTGCTTTCGCTAATCCGCTTAGCTTAGCTAAGAAATGTGAAAGCAACAACTTTTGGCTTTAATTTTTTAATGCGTTTTAATTTTTCTGTGTTGGTTCATTTTCTTAATATTTATTTTAGTTTTTTTTATTTTATGAAATAGAACAAATTAAATTCAGTATTTTGCTTTCAAATGACAAATGCTAAATTATTCTACAAGAAAATTTTTTCGAGAAAAATAGAAAAAATAACGCCTTGCGGTAATCACCATAACCATAAAATGATTTTATTTCCCCTAATCTTAAAAATTTTTTCTTAACATTCTAAAACAATCGGCTTGAATACAATGCAATTGTTTTTGTAATTTTTTGAAAGCAACACAGCTTTTGATTCGTCGTGATTCTGCCCTTGTTTCCTTCCCCTTCCGCCACAAACGGAATCAAAAATGACCCCACCAAAAAATTAGTTTATGGGTGAAGAGGGGAAGGAAACGAAAAAGAATCACGACGAAAGAATCAATGAGTGGAATCGCTGATTCGTATTGTTTTTCACATGGATTGTCGCACGAAATGTTTATTGGGTTGGTGAAAACATAAAATATATTGGCCCTTCATAAAAAAAATGTTGCTATGCTAGCTTAACCTTATGTCATGTTGGAAACCGTTATTCAAATAGCATAATATTTAAAATTTTGCTAGCTGACGCTTAGCATAAATCTATTTTTTCATTTAAATTTGATTTAAAATAATAATTCAGAAAATATTACTAAAATTTGAAATTTACGTATCATGGATAAATATTTAATTTCACCACGGAATTTAATATCACAAAGAAATGATTTAAAAACGACGATTAATCGAAGGTCACTGACGCTTTCATCGGCCAAAAAAAATAAATTTTCAACCCCAAAAAGTAGTAGTAAATTGAAACGTTACAGTATTGCGGTCACTAGTTCTGTAGAATTTCAAAATGATAATTATTCAATAGTCAATTCGCGAGATGTGCTACTAAAGAAATATTTTGGCATAAACGATAGTGCAAAAAGTAATGATGTGTCATCAGATACTCGGTTATCGTCAAAAATTAATCACAGTGAAATGTCATTGCTGGTTGATAATATTGAAAATATTTCACCAGCAAGTCCTCTAGCGAGATCACTTTCTCAATTAACCATGGAAAATAGCCCTACGGAAGCTTGTAAAACAAATATGTATATAAATCCAATAACACCAAAGCAGTATCCTTGTTTTGATAAAATTAAACGTGATCTAAATAGTCCATCCGCAACTGTACGTTTACGAGCACTACATGCATTAAAGTAAGTCAAGTTTTATTTATTATGACGTATATGCTTAAATATAATTCGTCCTTGTACATAGATCACCATCGAAAATACAAAATTACTATGGATACGATGTTCCAGCCGAAGAAATCGATATAATCACAGAAGAGGAACGTAAATCACCAGAAAAACCAAAATCCATTCAAGAGATCATGAAAGAAGTGATTGTGTATATCGAGGTACGAAATGGCGTCGACAATCGATCAGCTGGCATTAAAAATATTATGTTTATGTTGGGTGCAACAGTTAATGATAAATTATTAAGGTTAGCTATTTTATTAATTAATTCTGATTTATAGTCGTGAGTATGAATATATGTATAACCTTTTTGTAGAAATACAACGCACGTAATATTTAAAGATGGCCTTCTGTCAACGTATAATAAAGCAAAACGTTGGAATATTCCCCTAGTATCCATATTATGGGTTGAGGCGTGTAAAAAATTTAAACGAATGATGAATCCCAAATATTACCCGATAAGTGATATCGACAAATATGAGAATCCAGATTTGAAGAAGATACGCAAATACAAATCAATGCAACCCGATGTCGACAATATAATTAAGTCAGGGAATCAGATCGTAAACCAAAAAAATAATAAAATTTCTGAACTTGAAAATGAAGGCAGTGATGATTTTGATGAAGATGATGATGTGTTTCAGCCAGAAAGTGCCAAAAAAATTAATCGCAAAAATATTTTGGATGATACGATAAAAAATTGTGATGATATGATCAAAAGTATTTCGAACAATTTGGAACATTTGAGCCAAAAATCAGATGCTAGTGATACGAGTAGTGGAATTTTTGTAAAAGACTCGGATAAAACTGATAACATTACCAGTAGCAGAATGAATTTGGGTGATGATTCTAATGTGACTATTCGGCGATCGCGTCGTACTTCGTCAATTTCGTCAAGTATTCTAAACAGAGACTGTAGTACTCCTTTACAAAGTAAAACACCAATCACAAATCATAAAACAATGTATGACATAACCATGGACATTTCGATGGATAAAACACTGAAATATGACGACTCTGCAAATAAGACTAATTATAATGTGCATTCAATGGATGAAAGTTATAAACCAGTAATTTCAATTCCAACTTCAGTAAATAGGCGTCGTACACTGTTTACACCAAACTATAGTGGGCTTGATATGGATGCAAGCTCAGCTACTGCAAGCTCAACGTCGAAAAATATAATTCGCCGTCGCACTTTAATCGGTCTACCGAAACCATCATCTAAATTAGATATATTCAATCCTCACGATGAGACCAATAAAACAATCGAAGAACCGCCACTTCCTACATCATGTGTAAAACGACGTCGCACCTTATACACACCACAATCATATTCGATCGAGATAACCGAGAATACTGACCTAGAACAAGTCGATTCAGAATCGAAAAAAAATAAGGAGAAGGAACTCTCAAAATTGATTGCGGATAGAAAGAAATTACGTCGTTCACTGTTTCCGTCTAACAGCAGTTCAATTACTAGTTCGATTAATGATAAATGTAATAATTCTAAAGAAACTATTGATGGCAAAACTAATCCAACGGTCCCACCAACATCGTTGTTATCGTTACCTGCAACTGGAGCTATTAAAAAACGGCAACTGTTTACAAGCGGAAGTTATAACGATGTTCCGAGTTTAGAGAAAAGCTTTAAGGCTGCAACACCACAAAAACCTAAAACACCACTAAGCAAAATTAAAACCACAGCTAGAAGGAGTACATTGGAGTTCGAACTAAATAAACCAAAAAATCCGACACATCATCCAGCAACACAGACACAGGCGACCTTGTTTACGGCAAATAGAAAACGTGAACAGGTTATGGTTGTGACGAACATGCATAAAAATGAAATTGATGTTGTTAAAGAGGTATGCAATATGTAGAAAAATATTTGTTGTTTTTAATCAAGAGACTGAATGATTTTTTGGAAGACCATTTAAAATGGCTTTTGAAATAATTATATATGTATAACAATGTTAGACCTGTTATAGCAATATCTAACGTAATTGAAGAAAAGTAAAGTAGTTAGTTATATTGTATCTGTAGTTTTGAAAAAATCTGGGACTCGAAGTGTCTTCAAAAAATTCCTTTATGCTTTTTATTATCACTTTAAAATTACATAAAATAATTATGATTGCAGGTGATCTAATTTGCTTTCGATTTAAAATATTTATAAATTGGATTCACCATTTTTTTATAATAATGAAGATGAATTGTATATTTCTTATTCAAAACTTTTATTATATTTTATTTAATAAAGTCAACTAAATATTCAATTTGTATCTTATTTTGTATTTATATTTCAAAGTTCTAAACGTTTATCTAAATATTCAGGCAATTAAAAAACTAGGTAGATTTAAGCTGGAACAAACGGTAACCGATCGTACAACTCATCTAGTATCATTCGAACCAAGGCGAACAATCAACATGTTACGTGGAATTATTCGTGGTGTATGGATATTAAATTTCAATTGGATAATTGATTCGATCACTTCGAAACATTGGCTACGTGAGGAGTTTTACGAATTAAAAGATTTCTCAAAGGCTGTACAGGTAAATAATTGCTTGAGGCAAATTATTATTAAAAATCTAAATCAATTTTAATGCAATATTTTAGTTGTGTCGTACGGAACGACAGGCATTCGAGGGCAATTATAAAATCGATTTATTTCAAGATATTGAACCCATTTTTATCTCAAACAAATCGACAGTACCAGTTCATTATTTACGGGAATTGATTAGATCGTGCTCCGGTCGATATACTGACAATGTTATGAAGGCACGGTATGTGGTTGGCGAGAAATTGCACAATGAAAATGTTATGTGTTTAAATCCGTTATGGATTTTAGATAGCATTCAAGAGAATAAAATTTTGAAAATTAGTAAATACGTTTTGCGATAATATGAGTGTTTAAGTTAACTATAGGAAGTTTATAAGATTTTACGTGACTATGTTTATAAGAAAATAAAATTTGAATTTTATAAAATGTTTTTAACTAATCCAAGCAACTAAAACTCGATGATGATTCAAGACAGTGCAAAATCCAATTTATTTATATTCCCACCATTTCACTTTCTAAATTTACATACGAGCGCCAATCCCATCACATAAACCGAATTTACTCGTAAAACATAAATATAAAAATGAACTTCAACAATTAACATTGGACCACAAACAAAAGACTCAATCAGACACCTACCTAAACCAATGGAAAATTCATGTTTAAATCAAATTCTCGATGTCGTATACAAATGGAAAATATTTCTAGCGGCTGTTAGTTGAAATGCTTTGCTAAAACCATATGGGCTCAATAAACATATTTCTCGCTCAATATATTTTCTTAACCCTTATGTTCACAACCGCTTACCTGGGTAAGTTTTCGTGTTTTATTAACCAAAATTTTATGGATTTAGGTGACTTATCAGCTTGAAATTTTTAGTATCTTAACAATTATTAAGATTTAACAATTATTAAATTAGATTTTGCCAAAATGTATTTATCAACTTAAAATGAAATTATAAATTATCATTCAATTCTAAATACATATATAGAATTATGTATAGGGTAGGGACATACCCGGGTATGCTGGTTTTAAAGATGAAGATTAATCTGTCTCTGCCTATTCGACAGCAGATTTTTTTTTGAAGATCAGTTGATAAAGGCAGATTAATTTTACCGTTTTTTATGGAAAATTCCATAAATCTACTCGTTTTTATTATCTTAAAGGAGTGAAACTATTTGTCGGAATTGTACTTAAAAATAAATCTAATAGATGAAGGAGACTGCCCAGACATTGCGTTTCTTTTTTGGTTTGTCGAGTTAACTGAGCTCATTAAATTCTGCAAATTGGAGACCACTAATAAGTGATGGCGAAGCAGACCAATTACTCAATTAACGGTAAGAAATTCACGTTCTATCGGGTAGTAAATGGCTTATGGGATTTCCACCAGTCGAACATGACGAAATAATAAAATTTCCGCATCTGTTCCTCAGTTAGCAACAAACAAAATGACAGGAAGAAAGTTACAAATTTTTAGATTTTACAATAAATCTTGCGGATGCACTTTGTAGATGCAATTTATGATTCTTGATCCATATTTAATCTTTCCATCTATGTATGTATGTACCTAATTTGTATCAAAAAATCAATAAAACAATTTGCCTCGTGTTTTTTTTAAATATCCTTTCATGTTGCAGACTTGCGCCGAAGTCCCCAAAGTGATGACACCATGAAACGTGTATTATGCCAAGTCATTGTTTCGAAAGGTTAGAAGTTATTCGTTTATGGTCTACGCGGCGACAACTAATTAACATCACTATATTCAAAAACGACTTGGTAAATGTTTACGCATAGTTTATCGTTCTTTGATCTTACAAGTTTATTTAATGGAATTTAACAGCTTTCCCCCAAGTTATTCCAAAACATCTTGGTCTCCCAAATATAAACAAAATTCTGAAAAATAGGTTTACAAAATGAAAACAAATAGTTTTTTGCCAAATAAATATTTTTTATTATTAGAGTTAAAATAAGAAATTTGCAAACAAAAAGAATAAAGTTGTTTATTTTGCTTTACTGAAGAGACCAAAATGCGTTTTGTTTTTAAATTGTAAAAAAATTCAGTCAATTTTATTTTTCAGGCTCCATTTTATTACATTACTATGGAATTTACAATTCAGCCCGTTTTGCATTTATAGATTTTTTTATTAGATTTCAAAACAAAAAAAAAATATAATCAAAACGAATTTGTTATACATAAAATTAAAAACAATTCTTAAATTCAACTTTTTTTTTTTAAATGTATATAATAATAAAAAAATGTTAAAGAAAATAAAAATTAAAATATAGATGCTGAGTAAATAATATAGTAAAGGAATGAATGCAGCCCGTTATTTTTTCGGCGAAATTCTTTTCGATGGAAGCAATGATATTTTTTAAAAAACCATCTACATAATTGTTTAATGTTGTTTTCAGTAGTTTGCTACTTTTTGGCTTTGCCGGCTTTTTCAGCGGCTTTAGTGACTTTGCCACCACTGGCATCTTTGAAGTTTACGCTCTTGATGACACCTACAGCGACGGTTTGTCTCATATCACGTACGGCAAAACGTCCAAGTGGCGGGAATTCTTGGAAGGACTCAACACAAAGTGGTTTGGTTGGTACAAGGTTGACAATAGCAGCATCACCAGATTTGATAGCTTTTGGATTTTCTTCAGTTGTTTTACCTGAACGACGATCAACCTTCTCTTTAATTTCAGCGAATTTGCAGGCAATGTGGGCGGTGTGACAATCCAATACTGGAGTGTATCCATTTTGAATTTGACCTGGATGGTTGAGGACGATAACTTGAGCTGTGAAATCAGCTGCCCCCTTTGGTGGGTTATTCTTTGAGTCTCCAGCTACATAACCACGACGCAATTCCTTGACTGATACGTTCTTTACGTTAAAACCAACATTGTCTCCGGGCACGGCTTCAGCTAAAGCTTCATGATGCATTTCTACAGATTTTACTTCAGTGGTCAAGTTGACTGGGGCAAAAACTACTACTACACCAGGTTTAATGACACCAGTTTCAACACGACCGACTGGTACTGTTCCAATACCTCCTATTTTGTAGACGTCTTGGAGAGGTAGACGGAGTGGTTTGTCGGTTGGACGTGCTGGTGGTAGAATTGCATCTAAAGCTTCAATAAGAGTTTTACCTTCACCATTAGCTTCTTTGCGTTCAACCTTCCATCCTTTGAACCATGGCATGTTGACTGATGGTTCCAACATGTTATCTCCGTGCCATCCTGAGATTGGTACGAAGGGAACGGTAATTGGATTGTAACCGATCTTCTTAATGTATGATGATACTTCTTTCTTGATTTCTTCGAAACGTGGTTCACTGAATGGTGGTTCAGTTGAATCCATTTTGTTAACACCAACAATAAGTTGTTTTACACCCAATGTAAAAGCAAGAAGAGCGTGTTCGCGGGTCTGTCCGTTCTTTGAGATACCAGCTTCGAATTCACCAGTACCGGCAGCTACAATCAATACAGCACAATCAGCTTGTGATGTACCAGTAATCATGTTTTTAATGAAATCACGATGTCCTGGGGCATCAATAATGGTTACGTAGTATCTTGATGTTTCGAATTTCCATAAAGCAATATCAATCGTGATACCACGTTCACGTTCAGCCTTCAATTTATCCAAAACCCAGGCATATTTGAAAGAACCTTTTCCCATTTCTTGTGCTTCCTTCTCGAATTTCTCAATTGTACGTTTATCAATACCACCGCATTTGTAGATTAAATGTCCAGTAGTCGTTGATTTACCAGAATCGACGTGTCCAATGACGACGATGTTAATATGAACCTTTTCTTTACCCATATTGATTTATGCTAAAACGAAAGTAACAAAATACATTGCTAATCAATTTTAATTAAATGTGAATTCATTTAAATTGTATAATCATGAAAATTTCAGAAAAATTTGGTATTTGTGTGTCGTCATACTAACTCAGTAGCAGAACTGGATATTGATCATCATAAATATTAAGCTTAATGCAATTACTATATTGAAAATTTGTATGTAACATGTTGGAATAGGTCGAAGACAAAATTAGGATACCAGCCGGAAATTACTAATGATATATTTCATCTGGAATTTTCCTCCAATATGGCCTAACACGTGATAGATAGAGCTCTCCAATAATAAAATTTTGAAGTAAAATATTATTATTCTTAAATAAAAACTTTGATATCGTGATTTCCAAAATGTAATTGAAGATCAAAAAAAAAAACTATTACAATATGGCGGAAACAGCGTGGAAAAAATCAAGAACAAAGCAGACGGTGAGTTGGCAGCCATCTTAAGAAACAGCCGGTTCACTTTTTTATGATTTAACTAGTTTATAATATGGGAACTAAACCTTATCAATACAAATATAATCTATTAAATTCAAATCTTGTCATTTATATTTGAATTTGATTTTATTGTATTTAGACACATTTAGTTATATTTCAACCGGTTTCATATTACCACGTGTCAAATAATTTCACAATTTGAGTAACAATGTTTAGAGAAAACTGTTGATTGATGAAAAAGCACTTTTTAATATATTCACAAATAATTTTTCAATAATCGATAGTTCCCAATTGATTGAGTTACATTCCCTTCATGCCACGTGCCCCAAATCACTATTTTTAATACATTTTAAAAAACTAATGTAAAAAACTTATAAAATAACAAATTTTGATAGTAATTGCAATAAGTTAAAAACTTATTAAATAAACTTGCACTTTTTTATTTTAATACAAGAAAAAAATAATTACAAGTTACTTTCTATTTTTAATAGAAAATTCACTTACTTCTTTTAAAATACTTTTAAATATTCACAGAAGGAACAAAACTAAATTGAATGTTACTCCGGCTAAAGACCCGTTGAAAGTGAACGAGAAATTGAAGTGACGAATGCGTTTAGCTTGGTGCAAATCGTAAAAAAAATTACCCAGCATACGTTGCTAATTTGGACACGTTTAGAAAAATCCGGTGACGCCTCTCCGAAACACCATTTTTGACATTTATGTTTTGTGGTGGGAATTTAAAACTTTTGACATTTGAACATAGGGAAAATAAATTTTACGAATATAATTCAATTCAATAGCATGTACATAAGTATAAGAATATAAATATTGTTTTATTGTCTTTCATTTCTCATCCTTGCTAATTTTTGGACTAAAACGGGATCCTCTTTCAGCATTGACATGGTTATATGTCGTATATTTGAACAGCCCGCTATCGGACATCGAAGCCTTGCATTGATTGCAAGCGACTGTTCAATACTACGTTTCTCATAAACATGTTTACAAATTACATTCCGGACTGGGTGTTTTAACGGCTGTTTGGTAATTGGATCAAATTCTGGAATAATTTCATCAAAATTACTGCTGCCGTCCAAATCAATCGATGCATCTATTTCCTCTGAGGCGCGACTCGATGATGGAATTATTAGTGGAGCATTAACTGAATTGAGGAAATCCTTATATCTTTCGTTTTGGCCAAGATCAACGGATTTCATTTTAGACATTTCTAATTCATAATCATGGTTAAACTCGCTTTCCGTTTCAACGTTTCGTAATTATTCCAAGCACTTTTTATGATGTTTCATTAAATGTTCCAATTTACATAGTTTCTCCATATTCAATTTACTATCCTCTATTATAGAACGATCTGCAAAACAAAAAATAATTTGATATTAAATTAAATAATTTTTTAGGCCATTTGACAAACCTTCTTCATCAAGTTGAAATGAATTAATTTTCGCAATGCTTGATGCGATACGATCAAACAGTGAGAAATCAATTTCGTCAGCCATATATCACTTGTTGTTACTATATCTTCTTAAGAATTAATTTGTATAATTTGTTTGTTGATATGTATTTATGAAATGTAATGAAAATGGTTTTCGTGTAATGCAATTTTGTTGTGAGTTGTGACAGTTTGTAAGCGATGGATGTACGCACGAACACAAAGTAATAGAGTAAACAGTATAGCCAACTAAAATTGTAGCAGAATATTTTTTATACTGTTGTAAGTGTTTCGGAATAGGTGGCAGAAACGTCGATTTTTTAAAATAAACATTAGGGCTGCAACCTCGTTTGATCACAAACAATAGTTAAATGTATGTACATAATATTTTTGCGTTCCTGTTATAATATCCCTTCTCAACCACAAAAAGGGCTCAATTTAAGTTCAACCCACACAAATGTGTGAGTAAATAAATAATCATAGTATGCAATGACGTTTTTGATAAAAAATTTCGCTTGATTTGAAGTAAAACCAACACAATTGTGTGTATAGATATAGTATTTTTTCGGACGAAAATAAGTATAAAGGAATTTACAAATGTGTAAGTTGGTTGAAAACACATACAAAAATAAATTTTTGACAGGGTACTGTTGAAAGTTTGCCGATAGATACGAATTTGTGTTACTAAATTAAAATACGTCTTTTCTATATTAGATGATAGACGGAAGAAAGAAAACCTTTTTATTAAAACAAAATCAATATAAAAAGCTGCCTACTTATAAAACAATATAATTCTCATTTCAATACCCCCACTAGAATTCTATTTCTTCATAGTGCAATGCCCCATTGCATTGATGAACTTCTGGTGCTTGGCAGTACTGAGTCCCTTTGTCAATACATCTGCTAACATATCATTGGTCGAAACATACACAAGTTCGATATGTTTGTCATTTATCATGTCACGAATAAAGTGATGTCTTACATCAATGTGTTTGGTTCTTGGATGGTAACTGGTAGTTGTAGCTAGATTAATAGCACTCCTATTGTCGCAAAAAATCTTCACACACTTTGAAGTTTCGACAAATAACTCTCGCAGTAATCCGTTTAACCAAATCGCTTCCTGTGTGGCCGAAGTTAATGCCATATATTCGGCCTTAGTTGTGGACAGTGCCACCGTGGGTTGTTTTCTGGAGTTCCAGGATATCGGACCGTTTTGATATGTAAAAGCATATCCTGTAGTTGATCGTCTCTGGTCCAAATCGCTCGCCCAATCAGCATCAGAAAAAAACCGATAAACCGCTGCCACCATTTTTTCTAAATTCTAATTTAGCCGTTGCACTTCCCTTCAAATAACGTAGAATACGTTTAACAGCTGTCCAATGAGCCTGGCCAGGATTATTGTTGTATCGACTAACTAAATTCACGTCATAACACACATCTGGTCTGGATACTTGAGCTGCAAACAAAATACTTCCAACAGCTGACTGGTACGGCACTTCAGCCATTTCATCCAATTCCTTTTGTGTGTTTGGGCAAAACTCCGCTGACAGTTTTTGATTGATGTCTATGGGTGTCGATACCGGATTGCAATCCACCATATTATAACGAGACAGCATCTCGTTGATATATTGCTCTTGGTCAATCCAAATCAGACCATTCTTGCGATCGCGTGTTATTTGTAGACCTAATACATACCGCGCTTCACCCAAATCTTTCATCTTAAATGTCGACATCAGGTGTTCTTTAAGTTTCCTTTTCATTTCTTTGTCGTTCGTGAATATTAAAAGGTCATCCACATAAACAGCAACAAATATCATCTTATTTCCACTAACTTGGTAATAGATGCATGGATCGACTTTGGACTTTGCTAAGCCAGACTTTAACAATTCATTGTCTAACTTTATATTCCAAATGCGGCTTGCCTGTTTTAAGCCATATAATGATTTATTGAGACGACACACTTTGTTGCCTTTTGCATAACCTTCTGGTGGCGTCATGTAGATTTCCTCATCGAGATCTTCTTGCAAAAACGCCGTCACTGCATCCAATTGATCTATATCAAGATCAAATTTCACTGCGATTGCAATTAGCGTCCTAATCGAGCTATACCTGACCACGGGGGAATAAGTTTCTGCGTAATCAATGCCCTTCTCTTGACAACAACCTTTGATTACCAGTCTAGCCTTATACCTTATTATCTTCCCAGTTGCGTCCCTCTTGGTTTTGAATACCCATTTACAATTGATACCTTATTATCTTCCCAGTTGCGTCCCTCTTGGTTTTGAATACCCATTTACAATTGATCGGCTTTCGATTTGGTGGAAGATCCACTAAAATCCAAAGTGCTGTTTTCTTGCAACGAACTATATTCATTGCGTATAGCCTCTTTCCATTTCTCACTATCCGCTCGATTCAAGGCTTGGCTGACAGTGACTGGATCATCCATTTCGATTGAATGTATTTTGTAAACCATATAGTCATCCCAATTTACTGGCTTAGGTTGTCTGGTGGAACGCCTAACTATCCATATTAATCTGGGCTGTTTCAGGAGGCACATATTCATCAGTTGATACTTGATGAGTTCTATCCTCATCTTCATGTTCACTGGTCGTGTAAAGTGTATCATCATTGGTTCCTTCAGCGGATGATCCTGTACTGTCAATCTGATCTGGATCATTCGTTGTGGTCTGCGACAAATCTGCAGGGTTATCATCAAATATCGACGCTTCTGGGAAAATATCTAAATAAGTACTGTCTGAATCTGGCAGTATCCGTCCCCAACACGTTGATTTTCGTGAAACACCACATCACGACTAACTATAATTCGCTTAGTATCGGGGTCATACACCCTGTAGGCCTTCGATACTTCGCTGTAACCGACAAAGATTCCCATCTTCGACTTTGGGTCTAATTTTTTTCGCTTTTGCTTTGCGATATGCACCCAACACTCGCAACCAAACACTCGAAACCGCGACAAATCCGGTTTTCTCCCCGACCACGCTTCTTCTGGTGTCATTCCATTGATAACTCTACACGGCGAATGATTAATTATATACGCAGCGGTAGACACTGCTTCTGCCCAAAATTGTTTATCTAGGTGGGCATCAAATATCATGCATCGCGCACGTTCTATTATAGTCCGGTTCATGCGTTCTGCAACTCCATTCTGTTCTGGCGTATACGGTGCGGTTAGTTGATGCTACCTGACGTGCGTATAATCTTCAAAAATTGCTCGTTGCAATATTCAGAACCATTATCGGTACGTAAAATTTTTATGGTCCTTCCACTCTGGTTCTCGACAATATTTTTAAATTCCACAAAAGTATTGACTACATGTTTTTGATTTAAGTATGTAGGCAAAAACGCGCCTTGTGGAATCGTCTACGAACACCATAAAATATCGCGCACCTCCAAGCGAAGCACATTCGATTGGACCGCATAAATCAGAATGTATTAAATCGAGCCTTTGATTGGCCCGAACTGCAACATCTTTAAAGGGAAGGCGTGTTTGTTTACCCTTCAAACAAATTGAACATCCATCGTGTTTTCTTTGACTAAAATTAACACCTACTGCTCGTTCTGATTTCAACTTCATTAAGCTGTTGAAATTTAGGTGTCCCATTCGCCGATGCCATAATATTTCATCTGATCTAGACGTCTCAGCACTGGATATCATGGCCAAACTATCACTCGGCCGATTAAATATAAACATACCATTTTCATGTTTTGCTGTGATAATTACTTTGTGCGATTGATCATAAACATTGCACCCACTGTTGTCAAATACTACCTTTTTACCGCTTTTTGCTATTTGGCTGACGGATAAAAGGTTTGCACACAAATCTGGAACAAACATCACTCCTTCCACATTGACAACACCTCCATCAGTGGCCTCCAGCTGAATGTTTCCAACACTTCTGATGGTCAGACGAGAGTCATTCGCAGTCACGACCTCATTGTTCGGTGGTGGCTCTGTGGTTCTTTTGAACCAATTCCCGTGTGCGGTCATATGCGCTGAAGCTCCTGAATCAATATACCACTCTGATGATTTCGAGGTTGTACTCAGAAACGATGCAAACAAAGTTTTTTCATTCTGAGGTTTTGTAGACCGTTTCTCTGGACAATTAGACGCATAATGGCCCAATTTGTTACAATTGTAACATCGAATGAACTTCTTGTCCTTACTTTTGGGCTTAACGTTCTTGGTAACTAATGCTGCATTATTTGTCATAGATTCATTCTTGACATCTTGCAATATTTTATTTTTAATTATATCGGCGGAAATCTTAATTTCGGAAGCTTCAATTCCCATAATTATCGGTCTGTATTCATCCGGTAGACCCGATAATAGCAACGTTCCATTCCATTCATCCGTCACAGCCAATCCGACTCCATTCAACTTATATGCGTACGTGACCACTTTATTCACGTATTCCTCTACGGAACTGCAATCAGTCATTCTCGTTGATATTAAACTCCTGAGTAAACCTACTCGCCTCGTTAATCCAACGTCTTGGAAAGCTTTCTCCAATTCATCCCATGCTTCTTTAGCAGTTTTTGTATTCTGCACATGTGGGTAAACTATTTTGTCAATCAACAAAATCAATTTTGCGCGTGCCTTTTTAATTTTTTTTCGTTTTCTTCTTCACCTATTACTGCATCCCACAGGTCTAGGTCCTCAAAATATGATTGTACAGCGAACCTCCACGAATCATAATTATCACGCCCTTTCAGTTTTTCTATTGAAGAAGATGCCATTTCCGACATTTTAAATATATTTTAATTATCGCCGTTCTCTAATGCACAAATAATCGTAATCTGGGCCCATAACCTGTTGAAAGTTTGCCGATAGATACGAATTTGTGTTACTAAATTAAAATACGTCTTTTCTATATTAGATGATAGACGGAAGAAAGAAAACCTTTTTATTAAAACAAAATCAAATAAAAAGCTGCCTACTTATGAAACAATATAATTCTCATTTCAATAGGTACTTTTGCCCTACCCGCAGAATTGTGTTACAGTAAAAGGGATATTACAAAAGGGGTGTTGCTTTGATAAATCGGGTTTTACTTTAATATCTCAAAGCAACAGCTTTTGGCTTTAGTTTTTAGATGCATTTAAATTTTTCTTTGTTGATAATAAAACATATATATATCAAATTTTGATCGTGTGATCATTGTGTAGTTTTAAATATAAATTGCGATGAATGCCATAACTATAAAATGGTTTTATTTTCTTAACCGTTTGAGTCCCAAGCGATCGCGCTATCTATATTTTATGTCGAGAAAAACCAGCACATTGCGAACATTTACGACAACTGTCGGTGCGGTACCGATTGTCGAAATCACGAGCACTGATGTACAGACTGATTTACATCACACAGCTCCTTTTAATGTAAGTAGTGCATTTTACAATAGGTTTGTCTCAATAGATTGCCTTTTCATCTCATTCATTTCATCTTCCTCTCTTATTTAGAGAAAGCGCGATTGCGCTGTTTGGCCCATGCCACACGTAAAAAAAAAATGCCGCATTTTCCTTCGTTTCTTTCCCCGTTTACCTATGATACAAGTTTTAATTGCGACTTATGCTATAGACACATTACTGGTTTCATAACCATGGTTTCGAGTTAACCATGATTTCGTTGTAATGTGTCACCCTTAACCATGGTTTGCAACTCGGTTTTAACGTAGTTACGGGATGAGATAATTTTTCTCATCCCGTAGCATTTTACTGATGACAGCGCTAAATTGTTCAATTAGTGAATACCTAAAACTATAAATATGTATGTCTTTAATACATGTTAACCATTTTATACCATTAACAAACATGTAATCATTTTTTTATATTCCAGCTGGTAAATCAAAATATAAAATTTGTGATTAAGTTTTCATATTATACGCTGATATTTGTTGCATATATGTAATTGATACACAGTTTTTTATTTGGCATTTTTATTTATATTTATCACAAACGCAATCTCCGAATTATGGTATTTTAAGAAATATGACGAACTGTCAAATCAGATGAGAACTGTAGTTTGTCACCCATTCTCATCCCGCAAACCATAGTTTCATAATCCTATACGAAACAAGATATGTGTCTATGGTATTAAACAAATTTTCTGTTCAACCACACAACTCAAACATAAATGAAATAAAAAATATTTCAAGGACATTTTTGACTCATTTTAGTTAAAATTTTATTTAAGAGAGAGCAGAACAAAACATTGGTAGAAAAAAAAATGCCAAAATACAAAAAACTCTCGTGTGTCATCAGCCTTTGGGATTCTTCGACAGAATCAAACGGTTAAAACTATTTTTTTTTTGGTTTACATAAAGCGTCTTCGGCTTTGCCAAAGCAAAACAGTTAAGGCGGTGATACATGTACAGATTTTGCCTTTAAGGCATAAAAATTATGCGCGCTGATTGGTTGAAAGTCGGCCATCTTGAATCGCCTTATAGGCAAAAATTTTAAATTGAACATTTCTCAATTTTGTATAAGGTAAATTTTTTTGCCTTTAAGGCAAAATCTGTACATGTATCACCGCCTTTATAGTTATTATTTTTAAATCAAAAAGGGTTTCGAAATTTTACCAACATTTCGTACGATGTTGATCTAATACCTACGAAAGACACAAAAATTTATCGAGATAATCACTGATCACGATTTCAATTTTAGTTTTTAGATAGCGTTTGTTTCTACGTCTACAAAGGGGTCGATAATTGTCAAATCCATTGTTTTGGCAGTTTTGATCCCCCTTGCTTCATAGCAAACTGCGATTTGTGTTTTGCTCATCAGATGTCAGCTACTTTGTTGAAAATCGCGAAACATTTGAAATAAAATTCCTGGCATTAATCCAGTTTTGCCAAAATCGTGTGCTGACAGATTGAAGAAAATCAATTGGTACTCTGGAATTCGCAATTAGCTAGTTTGTGTCTGTTGAGAGAAAAAGACTAGATGAAAAAATATTTCACTGAAATTTTACAGATTTCGCGCAACTTCAACTAATCGAGTTAATTTATCGAGAAATATAACTCCCGAAGCATGGCTTCCGATTTGTTTATTGTTTGTGTTTTATCCATATAAAAAAGGGTCTTTCAATAGAAACACTCAAAATTTGTTAGGCTATCCGCCAGTTTACACGAGTTGTGATTCGACCAATATTTTCTTCTTTTATTTTCCCCCTGCCTTTTGTTTTTCGTAATTTTTCAACATGAATTTTTTGTGTTGAACGAATCGGAACTTACTAACACAAACATAAGAGCTAACAAACATGTTTGGGTTCAATACCGAATGAAAATTATTTTACACATACATACTATACGTAAGTAACATCAAGAACGTTTTCTCGTGTAAGTTGTTGTAGTTAGGCTGTTGTTGTTCAACTCGTATAAACAGGACCTATAGCAGCCATGCTATTAAAGCAATATCTGTCAAATTTGTTGTTAATTGTTCAGTACTGTATGGCAAATCACCATGGAAGGTTATAGCGTTGAACAACGTGTGTAAATCATCAAATTTTCTTATCAAAATCAGTGGGTCGTTCGAGAAACGTTCCGCGCGTTGTGATTTTTATCTCGGGAAATATATCTCGGAAAAACCCGAGGCAATCAATTTTTCGTCGTTCACAAGAACTTGGCATTTCTGTAACTTGGTCTGCAGACGTATAAAATCCAACTGACCCAGGAATTTTTTTTCCATACTTAATGTCATAACATATTCTTTCTAATCTAATAAAAAACGGAATGGATATCTCACACACAACTTGTTTTATTTCATTTAAAAATCATCCTTATTGAAAGACCCTTTATAATACTATAAGGGAAATATGGTCACACCCTCCATAATAAAATCGCGTAGTAACATTTCACAAGTTGTTGTTGTTGTTGGAAAATCTACATTTACGAATAAAAATGAAAAGTTTCATTCAGCATGTTCCAAACGTCTTGTTAAAATCTTAATCCAGACAATAACCCAACTTACCAGAACTAGTTAAGAAATGGCCAAGTTCTATTTAACATGATCAAAATTCTGAACTTCATCCAAAATTAATGTCAGAATTCCAATCCAAATTGCTTAATAAATTTGATAATAATTAGTTTAGGATTATAAAGTTTAACCGTCGTCGTAAATCAATAGTAGAATCAGACGGTCCAATGGAAAACTGGAGTACTGAAACCCATAGTTGCTAAAGACTATTTCTTTGGTTCGGATTAGGTTATTTGTCTTTGGTTATATTAGAAGAAAAATCATTTTCTTTGATACAAGACCGAGTTGTGACGATTTATGATTTTGACTTTAATTCACTTTAAATTGTACAATGTATCAGTATAATGAGCAGACGGTCATTACATCTTTGAAGAAATTATTAAATTTTTTTCTTGAGGTTTTATATTTAAAGATCTAGTTTTATATTTAAAGATTTGGTTTGGATTTCAGTTATACTACTCTTATCGGAAAGCAAATGTAAAAAAGTGGATCATAATAAAGCAAAACAAATTTTCATAAAAAAATATTATAAAATTTAATTTAATATTAATTATTTTTTTTAATTATGAAGGTTATAAAATTTTAAAATATGAAAATTGCACTCTATGGTCCTCGTAATGCTGGTGGCACAAAAGTTGGATCATGTGCTTTACACGCATCACTTTTATTATCAAATACAATACTTTTAGTTAATTCTTCTAATTTTGCTAACGGACATAGCGCATCACACCCAGGCACAGTTAATAATTTTTCGGATGATTCAGGCGATGGTTTTATAAAAATTTTAACACTTAGTTCTTTTGTTTGTACATCCTCGTAAAGTTCGAATAGTGCCATAATAGCGTATCCTGGATATTGTAATTCCCACACTTTAAAACCAGCTAAAATATTTACAACAGTAGAGTCATGACCAGCATATAAAAAGATTTTACGATTTTTTGGTTGAAGTGTTTCCGTTCTAATTTGTTTCCAGTCGTTTAATATCTTAGTTAGTAATGGACCCGATTTTAGTTTTTTTAACTCATCATTATATATGTTGAGAATAAAACTTTTATCGGTTATTGCTTGCATCCGTTCGGGATAATATTCTTTTATGAAATTGGGTAATTCAAGACCAAATTCAGATTCAGCCCGAAGTGTACCATATATGGATTGAACATCTTCCGGAGTTACAACTGGCAAGCCGGTGATATTAGTTAATTCTTCATACAGAATTCTGTTACTTTCTTGGAGTTTTGCAAATTCTGGTTCTTCCTTAATGACACGTTCTAATTCTTCGAAGTACCGTGGACATGGAACTCGAACAAGTAAAAGCTGTAATGATACAAAATATTTTAGTAAATTATTGATACAAATGATCTTAAATTTATTACGTCATCCTCCTCCAATGGTTGATAATCATATGGAATTGGTTGCCAATTGAGATTCTTGCTCCATTCGTTACTAGTACCGCGGGGTGGAAATAATCCGGCTAATGCAAGTGAAAGTGACATTTTTGCTCTAGAAACACCAGTGCTTTGAGCATGTACATGATCAAGATTAAACTCATTACCCAAAAACTTGTTGTAACGTTGTCTAAGCCATTTTCCCATTTCGAATAAATCATTTTTACCTTTCTGTGGAAAGAATTAATGAATTTATTATTAGACAAATATTTTATTATATTTCAAAATAAATCCAACTTACATTTGTTAACTGGGCCCATCCGTAAGGCGCAAACGTCTCATTTATGTGGGGATCGTTTGGATAAGTATCGGCCGGCGTTCTTTGTCCATGTCTAAATACCTGAAAATAATAAAATTTACATCTAATAACAAACTTAAATTTTACATATACATTTTTAAAGTTAATCTGTTTTGCTGGTTTATTATTTTTACAAGAAATTCGAGAAGTCGTAAATTCTGTTTTTTAACTCATTTGATTATCATTGGATCTAGCTAGACCATATGACATACGTCTAGATCGGCGTTTAAAGATGTAGCACAGTCTATTTGAAATTATTTTATTAATTTTCATTTATTGTTTGTTAACGAAATGTATTTCTAATGAACTTTTGCAATGAAGGCCACTATTAAAATGGACTGGTTGTTTGAGCGATCTATGGTTTAGAAAATACGACATGAATTTCATTCTTCAATTTCATAAACTGAAATTTAGCGTGTAAGGCTCTAAGTAAGAATTAGCTTCCAAATCATTAATTCCGCCCTCATACTCTTCTATAGATTGTGTCCTACAATTACAAATTGAGAAAGCCCTAAAAGAGCCCATAAACGAAGTAAGCAATATCTACTATAAATAAAAATGAAAATGTCATGCTCAAAGTTATGGAGCGGTGTTTGTTAGAAAGGCAGTAATGAGAAAAGCATATGGTTTTAGAGTTACACAAATATCAAATATCTGACAAACAGCTAAAAAAATAAGGCGAATCAATGCTTCTTGAAAACCCTCAATCATTTATACATTCATTACAGTACACCAACTGTAAACCAACCGAAAGTTGGGTCGGCGTTCAGAGATGTTCACTCGATCGGCCATCGTTGTGTTTATTCAATCACAGATCGTATTCGGATGAAAAAATTCCATTTTGCTTTCCATTTGCTGCCGAGTGTTATTTCATTCTGGTAAGGTGTATTTTCTCCAAATTTCTAATTGTTAATTAACAATAGCCCTTAGTCAAGAATTTTTTTTTTATCTAAATCAAGCTAAAATATTAACAAAATTCCACATTTTATTCATCAAGTAAACGCTGTCACGAATTTGTTAATATTAAAATCAATCTTAAAAAAGTCCGCAAAGTCACTTTACCTAACGTCGATGGATACACATAAAGTTCATTAAATGGGTGTATGCAGTACACTAAAAGCAAAGAAATCTTTTTTAGATTAAATTTAATAAAGTCTCACTAAAAATTGTGCGGATTTCATTGCGCTGAATATATACGAAATGATCAACGTTATCCAATATTTGGTATGAAAATAGAAAAATGGGGAATGCGTGAAAGGATGGTAAAAAATTTTGTTAAGAGTTTTGTTAAAATATTTCCTCCTGCACCTACGGTAGTTAGATTCAGTTTCGGATAAGTAGTTATCGGTCTTATCAGGGTTAATCCAAGGTTGCTTCCAACATAAATCGACATTTTACATTTTACATTACTTTTTTGCAGCGAAAAATATTAATCCATTTAAACTGAATTGTGTAATCTTTATATTTAAACACAGTTCAGCTGATTTCCCACATAGACATTTACTCGCCCTTGACAATGTAAATCTACACAGTATTTTATCGGAATTACCATAAATTATAGCTAGTTGTATACTAGATTTATTTCCTCTGATTGTGATGTAATAATTGTTTACGAGTATAGTTACAAGTAATTAACTACCAGTAATTACATTCTTAAAATAAACGAAAATATGAGTGTAGTTCAAATTTTGTAGTGGACATAAGTCGTTTCTGATGAAAATGGGGAATTGATCGTGGGCCATATTTTCACCTGCGAATATAATAATGAACCTAATATTTTGTTTTTATATCATTATTATTTAAACGAGCAAATGATTCATCAAAAATTTCAATGTCATCTGTGTCCATACTACAGGTTTAAATGTAAAACTTCGTGTGTTGTTGAGCTACTTTTAATTACTATTATTATACAACACTACAGTGTATTAGTAAACAAACACATGACCGATCTTTAAGAAAGACAAATTATTGATTTGGAAAAAGCAACGTAGATTTTAGGAAATACAAATAATTTAACTCAGTGACTGTATTTTAAACTTCCATTTAATAAGAGTTTTCATTAGAGCACCGCGGATAAATGAACTAATTTTTAATCAATTATAGGATCTTCCTAATGACTACACTATACCGACATAGTAGCACTTAACGAAATTTTTAACTAATTTAAAAATAAAATTTGATCGTACTTACGACATGAACTAATTTTAACACTTTGTTTGGCTCCGCATTTGTTACATCAACAAATTCAGGCCGACTGTGTTGTTCTATAAACTCGGTTGGGTGATGCTGGCCCGATGCTACACCAAATATAAAATAAAACACTACACACAACAGTATCGTCATTATAACACTTATTATTACACTACGCTTAGTTATGGAATGCATGGTGAATTTTTTTACAACTCTTTATATACCGCGGATTAATTGTATAAATAAATAAAAGCAAAAAAAAAAAAAAATTATTACAAAAAGCGCGAATCCAATCTGCTAATAAACTTTTATGCAAATTTTGTTTCGATAAAACATAAATCGAAATTTCACTGTTTGTAGCTTTTTTCTAATTAAATTTTCGTGAACTTGTTTCATCTGCTTATGTAATTTTGTTATGATCAACAGCTCTAAAGTTAGACAACAATATTATTCTGGATTAACAAGTATTTAAGCTGAGATATTGTACAACAATAAATCTTAAGTTTCGTCTTTTGATTCTGCACTACGAATCCCTAAACTAAACTAATAAATAACAAGCAAAAATAGATATCAAAATTTAAAAAACGAGTTTGGTTTACGATAGGCATTGGATTGATTTTTACCAAAATTTATTTATTATGTTTTGATTTTATTTCTAACAGAGTGCCAAACATTTAACCAAAACTTGTTATTTTTGCGAAAAGAAGAACAATTACGTAACAAACCGCTAATTAACGTTTTCAATTTTAGTTGGTCATAATCATTTTTAATACACCGCGTTTATAACTGGGTGGAAACTTGAAGGTAAATTAAAAGTTGAATTAAATATTTCTGGCAATGGTTTAAGGTAGTTGTTGTTTGGTGTTTGCTATTTTAATCAAAAACTCGTGAAATCTTTAAAAGCTGTATATATTCGAGGATCATCCATTGGCTTACGTTTTGCATGATCAAAATATCTGTCTAACTCAAAAAGCTCAGAAAGCAGCTACCATAGTTCTCAAAATGTTCGCAAAACGCCATGTCCATATCGTTATGCCCATCCATCCGACTCCTGGCACAGAAGAATTTGAACTTAAATGTTAAAAAATGGAAGCATAATTTTGAAATAATCTTTCCAAGAACTCTTCCTCCAGTTATGTTAGGTTTTAAGTTTTTTAAAGATTTTTGTAGGAGCCTTAATTTTTATCATTATTTGTCCACATTTATTAAATTGACCTAAACACCCTCGAGCGATCGACAATTTCCACGTTTTTTTGTTAACTTTCGTGGCTGGATTTCTTCCAACATTTATACCATTTCCATGAACCAGGTGGGAGTTACGTTGAATTGAAATTAGGTTTTCGTTAATTCCAAAATGGCATTGATCGTTTCCATAGAGTAGAGTTAGGTTAAGTTGAAATTTTGATAACCGTTTGATAAATTTAATTATTTGAGCATAATAATCCTACATGTATACTTATAAGCCCTGAAAATTATTTTAAAATATTTCTTTGTTTTAAATATACATATTTGTGAATGACAATTTTTCCTTGCCGCCATTTTGATTTCCAATTCTACTCAATCCCACTAGTTTCGTTGAATTTTAAATAATTTAACGAAAAGTCAACTAGACTCTGTTTCCATGAACGCTAACTCCAACTCAAGCCACCTTCAACACTGCATGGAAACAAGATAATTATTATAACTTTGCGTTATTGCTTCAGGCCAATTCATCAAGCTTTGTCAAGTTGTAATCTTTTACATTTGTTTCTTATCTAAATTTCCCACAATTACATGTCAATAATTGTAATGTTTGTGAAATGGGTGTATGAACACACATTATATATGAAGAAAATACCATTGTAATTGGAACTATTAAATAAAGAACACGTATAAACTAAAAGTGTGTATTTAATTAATCTATGATAATCCAACTAATCCTAATATAAACACAACAATAATAAATTCAAAATTAAATCAACATTTTGAACCAAAAATCTCCTTTTACTTCGTTTCGCAAAGTAAAATAAAATATTGGCGACTGGCCACTACGTGGGTGTTTAGCCGGGAAACATTTACAATATCTTCATAATATTTCCGGTATATAACATTTAATTAATGAAGTCAAGCAAAAATCTACACAATGATCAGAAGTAATCAAGAAAATTTTCTATAACGAGATTTTTGCAAATTTCATTTCAAAAAATTCATTTCGAAACATTGTCTATCGGTATGGTTGTCTGTGTTGATTTATTATTGTTCCTCGATTTTCGAACAAAAACTTCCCAAATAATGATCTGTGTATTCTTATCTGTGGGACGTCCCAGTAAAATTAGGTATTTATGGAAAATCTACTAAACACAGGTGCTTGCATTGCAAAAAATAGATTTTAGAAGGTGTGAAATAGAATGACAAAAATTTTTTCATTTGATTCTGACAATCACTAGAAAATTTACGGTGAGTAAAAAATTTAGTTTCGTTTTTCTTTAATTTGAATTTTTTTTTATATAATTTTTGTATGGTTTTCCCTTCAACACAACAAGTATCATCATTGAGTAGTCTAACGAATGGAATTCAACATTGTATCTACACTCTAGGGGCTTCGAACGTGCATTCGATACAATACTCAGAGTTTGGGAAATAGGCATCCGATCGCAGCCAAGGAGAAACAAGGATGTCAACTCTCGCCGGGTGTGTAACGAAATCCCGGTTTTCGAAATCCCGGTTTTCAAAAACGCAGTTTTCAAAATCCTGGTTTTCAAAATCCTGGTTTTCAAAATCCCGGTTTTCAAATACCCGGTTTTCAAAATCCTGGTTTTCAAAATTCCGGTTTTCAAACTCCCGGTGTTGTATAAAAAAAATCCCGATTTTTAGGAAATCTCGGTTTGAATTTTTAAAATTTGACATGTGGGAAAATGGAACTCTTAAATGGTTTTTTGAAAAAATTCAAAAGTGAGTTTGCTATAAAGTTCTAGAAAATGGCCAATAGGGATGGAATTTGGCCATTTCTTAACAGACTTTGTTGAAATTCGATACGTGCGATGGAAATTGTTGTGTTCTTAAATGATTTTTTGATAAAGCTGTGGAATATGGTCAATAGAGATGGAATTTGGTCATTTGTTAACCGATTATGATTAAATTTGACATGATCTAAATGGGATTATTAAATGGTTTTTTGATATAGCTCTGCGTATCTGAACAAAAAGGGCAATATATTTCAGAATTTAGTCAAAAAATCCTTTTAGAATCTTATTTCCATTACACATGTCGAATTGTATCATAAATTGTCAAGAAATAGCCAAGTTCTGTCGCTAATGGCCATATTCTAGAGCTTTAGACCTTACTTGTAGAGTTTTAACATAATCAGTAAAGAAATGGTCAAGTTCCATCTCTATCGACCATATTCTAGAACAGGATCAAAAAATCAGTTTTGCATTCGAATCATTCACTTAAAATAAAACTAGTAAAACTGCTCCTTTATTCCCGACAAGTTTTTGAACCTAGCTCTCCTGAATTTTTTTTTTTAAGGCCCTCGGAGGGCTAAACGGAGGTGGAGGGGCGAGCGATGCGACTGAGGACCTGAATGTCGAAGGGAAAAATTACGAAAGGCCGAATGTGGTGAAGGGCCAAATGACTCGAAGGGCCGCATGTGTCGAAGGGCCAAATGTGTCAAAGGGGTTACTTTTCGTTTTTGGAAATAAAATTTTTTTAATTTGTTTTAAGGAATATTTCGTAATTTTTTATTGTCAAATATTAATGATTTTGCTTGAT
Source organism: Nephrotoma appendiculata (assembly GCA_947310385.1). Taxonomy (NCBI): domain Eukaryota; kingdom Metazoa; phylum Arthropoda; class Insecta; order Diptera; family Tipulidae; genus Nephrotoma; species Nephrotoma appendiculata. The sequence continues at coordinate 306,478,415 of OX371225.1, read as the reverse complement.
AAAATTTTCCTTCACCAAAATGTATCGCTACCGGACAAGTGGTGCAGTGGTTAAAGCTTCGGCACTTGGACCGGGAGGTACTGAGTTCGAATCCCATCAGAGGCTAGATGCAAATCGAATTTTCCTCAGCGATTACAATCGGTGATGTTATTAAACACAACTAAGACCCTCTGATGGAGTGCAGAATTCAGCGCCGACCCACCGTCCATGTCAATGTACAGGTTGACATGGAGCTTGCAATGTGCCGGTGGTATACTGTAGTTGTGTGAATAGGTAAATAGGTGAATGGGTTAATGATGTGGCGTGAATGCGTGAAAAAAAAAAATGTATCGCTGGCTGGATACGTGGAACATTGACATTCGGCTTCCGCCCCTATAATCAATTATATTTGAAAACAAATAGCAGAGTTACAAAAGTCAAAAAGAAATAAAACATTATTAAATGTTAAACAATATTTCACAACAATTAATCACTTATTATTTTATTTACTTTCCATTTTATAGCGACGTTATTCTCCATTTAAATATACTTAATGACAACAGTCTAACAGTCAGCCTAAATTTTCTGCATTTTAAGGCAATCTGTTTTTCCAAAATCTTCCAAATTGATCGTCAAAATCGATATCAAAGCATTTTTTTTCACATAATTTGTAATTCATTAAAACCTTAAGCTGTGTTTCTTATTTAAATCCGTAGATCGAGCAGATTTTGAAATCTGAAATTAGATCGATCTGGTCGTTCTGAAATAAGAAACAGGTTTCAGATCTGGTAGATCTAAAAAATTATCCACTGTTGTTATTACTTATTTTTTGGATTCAAATTACGAACACGAAGGGAATATTACGAATGAATGAATATGAACACGAAGGGAATATTAACGTGCTAAATTACTCTGAGGAAATTGTACCACGAATATGAAATTGTGCCACGTCTTGCAAATACTCTATACAAAAATTTGGCTGTATAAAATAATTATTTCATTATTTAATAAAATCAATATAAAATAATAATTAAAATGTCTTTCTTGTTCCATTTTAATAACGTTTGCAAAAACAAACAAAAATGATGAGAATGACAGTATAGATTTGAATTTGAATTATGTGAAGCTAGCTAAACTAAAATTAATCTGAGAAATCGTAATATTTTACAAATCAAAAAAATCGATCTAATCAATCTGAAGAAAAATAAGAAACAGCAACAAAATTGATTTGATCGATCGGAGCTGAAATAAGAAACAATTTTTTAGTACTCAGATCGATTAGATCGGAAATAAGAAACACAGCTTTAGTTTACTGCTTATTAAAACCCTAAAGGATGAAACACACCAAGCAGCAAAGAACAGCAAATTTACATATTGACTTATTCGCTTATGTAAGGATACAAAATCATAGTTTGGGTGTAAATATACGTATTTTCAATAAAAGAAATCAAATAATTTGTATTTTTAATTGAAAAATTTAAATTTAAAAATATTATATTGAATGAAGTTGCGTCTAAGGATCTATTAAAATTACAAAATATTTGATTTCTTTTAATGGAAATACGTATCAAATCATTACAATCAAACTATGATTTTGTATCCTTAAATAAGCGAATAAGTCAATATTTAAATTTGCTGATCGCTGCTGCTGCTTGGTGTGTTTCATCCTTAAAGGACTAGACACACCAAACGTCGGTGGCGAGCGGTGAATTTAAATATGCATTAATTTATTTATGTATTGTATAGAAAAGATAGTATAAACAAGTACATACCAATTATTTATAAAAAACATAACAATTTTTGGATTTTTAATAGAAAAATTGTAATTTTGAAAAATTCACGATTTCTTAATATTACAATTTTTCGATTAAAAATTCAAAAATTGTAAGGTTTTTTATAAATAATCGGTATGTAAGTGTTTATACTATCTTTTCTATATAATACATAAATAAATTAATGCATATTTAAATTTGTCGCTCGCCGTTGACGCTTGGTGTGTCTTCAGTTCCTTTCAGTTCCTACACATATCGTGTCAGACATGGTAACTAAAAAAAAAATGGGAGTTCAGTTTTTTCCAACTCCGACTCCGATAAAATAGCACCAACTCCTTGAAAACAACTTCATGATTTTTATGGCGCATATAATCGTCCATCTGAGCAAGCCATCCGTCGAACTGTGGATAGATTTCGTACCATATACTCTCTAGAGGGTGCAATAACATCAAAACGTCCAGAAAAATACACCGTTTGGTGCGGTTTACACGCTGGTGGCATCATCAGACCTTATTTCTTCAAAAATGAGGCCGGGGTTGCGTTACGGTCAATGGAGATCGTTACCACACCATGATAAATGATTTTTTGTTTGAAAATATGGATGACATTGATCCGGACGTGATGTGGTTTCAACAGGATGTCGTTACGTGCCAAACGGCGACTACAACCATCGACTTATTAAAATTAAAATTTGGCGATAAGTTGATTTCGAGAAATGGACCTGTCAATTGGTCTCTAAGGTCGTGTGGTTTGTCACCTCTCGAATATTTCCTGTGGAAAGGAAACGATTCCTCTCGATTATTTCCCTACGTGAAGTCACTGGTTTATGCTGATAAACCGGCAACAATTGACGCCTTGGAGGCCAGTATTCTTCGTGTTATTTGTGACATACGGCCAGCAGTGCTCGAATAAGTGGCCCAAAATTGGACGTCCAGAATGTGTTTCGTCAAGAAAAGCCACGGTGCCCATATGCCCGAAATCATTTTCAAATATTAATGCCATGTATTGATCTTTCGTATAAAAAATATTTTTGATTACAATTAAATTGTTTGTGTTATTTTTTACAATTTTAAGTTCTATCGAGCTTAAACAACACCCCTTATTAGGTAGTGTCACGAGAAAATTAGATAACATGTCCCTCAACGATATCTGGTGGCAATTAACACGAAACCCCAATGATTTGGATTACGCAAAGAACATTTGCCTATACTCACACATATACACGCACATGCAACGGAAAGTACAAAAGCACGAAGAAATAGTAGAAACAGGTGGAACAGATGAAGACAAAAATGCATCAACTTATTAAGTAATCCGCACTTGCGTTGCGAATGACCATTAAAATCTAAAAAGGCCAATTGATAATTATTTTCTAGCGCTAAATAATCAACTTTCTGTTGTGGGTATCGAAATGATTATGTCATCAACATACCTAAAGAAAAAAGCTGGTTTGAAATCTAAAGAGCATAACACTAGTTGCAGCATATTATGCAGGAAGGCTAATAAGTGCGTCCAAAAAGTGCGGAATCAAAAACCTGTTTATAAATTTTTTTATCAGATGATACACATAAAATCTAATCCACTAAGCATAAACAAAGTGTTAGTCTGGTTATAACTACGTTACAGAATACCTACAATCATTTGATTAAATAAGTATTGTATTTATGTGCTTGCCTAATAAAATATATATATTTTTTAATTTGATTTAAAATTAAAATTTTTTATGGCCTTTGTCAACAATTTTTAAAATTGATGAAATGTACATAATTTGATGTTGTGTTGATTTTGTGTTTTGCGAGTTTATCATTTAAAATCAGAACATTTTCTTTTTATTGTGTTTATTTATCACAGACACTTTCAATTTTCTACAATAAACGGCCTTGATATATGAATATCCCATTTTCAAAATTTTTAAAAACAATTTTCTTACTAATTTTTTCGTTAGACGTTTCGTTTATAATAATTTAAGTTTTGATATTTTTTGTGATGGCACCGCCCCTAGCAGTGAGTAGTAAACTTTATTTTTCTGCCAAAAACTGTAATGAAATAATAGGTGTTTTCGGAAATAGCCCATAATAACTTTTGAGTAACTTGTTGACCAAAAATTACCAAACCTATTTCCGAACATGTAAAGTAACTTTATTGTAATTTATCTTTTACTTGTTTTTTAATTTCTGTTTTCTGCCAATTTGTATTAAATTAGTAGTGTCAGAAAAATTAACCACTTAAGAAACGGCTTTTTTCGAGAAAGTGTGTCGATAAATTTTCAGATTTTTTTACATTTCTTTAGAAAATAATTTCCAAGTAATCTGAATACAATGCTTTTTGTTATTTTTTTTTTTCAAATCATAAAACAAGCTTTTTTCCGAGCATGACTCGGGCAAATAAAAAAAAACAGTCGAACTACGCCCCCGAGTCACGCTCGGGCAAATCACTCAAGTGGTTAAGTATAAACTATTAAAAAAATATAATAAAATATAATATAATATAAATGAAACTAATAAAAAAATATAACAAAAATGTACATATCTGTTAAAAAACGAAATTGAATTTTGCTGAATATAAATATTACCTCGCAAAATTTAATCTTACGTTTTGTATAGCCAAGGTAACGTGAGTAACTTTTGTTACCAACAGTAACAAAATTAAAATTACTCAAAAGTTAACATGGGGTATTTCCGAAAACGCATAATGTTGATGTTGATTTACTAAATTTATAGTCAAAAACATACGACAAAAACTTAGACATAAAATTGGAAAACATATTAGACATATTACACTTAGACATAAAATTGGAAAACATATTTATCCCTTTTCTGGCCTGCAATCGAAATTGTGCACGTTACGAAAGGAATCATGAAAAAAAAAATATTTTTGTATATTTTATGGACCAACTTACATATTTGTGCATAGCACTTAAATCGTTTTCATCCGAAAAATAACACTATAACTATATAAAATAATAAAATAATTAATATTTTGTGAAAACGAATAATTAATATATTATCAAATTATAATGCTTTTTCAAAAATAATTGCGATCCGGAAGACATTACAACTTATCATTTTCAAAAATACACATTTGTGCGTGGTGGACTTATTATGAAGAAAAAAAATCTGTCCGGAAAAGGGTTATACAGTATTACTTCAAACTCTATTCGAAGTAGCCAAATTTTTAAGATTACTAATCTAAGTAGTTTCAGATGGTATTTCTAGCTGACCTTATATATATAATATAATAACATATAATAACAATGGAATGGCGTCCAATCGGTTGGACGACCATGATTACAGGCCACAGACTAAGCCTTGTTTGACGACAACCTGAGAGGAGATTATATGTTGATGTTTCGGTTCCTCTATAGATGGAACGTGTTACAAAGAAAACTTTTCGTCTTAGCGAGTTCTGCGAAATAAAAACAATAATAAATCATTTGTTTCTGATCATTTGTAAAGTTTCATGACTAGGCAACCTTTCACCTTGATACCGTTATTAACATATGGAGTAAATCGAATACTTCACACCTACTGTCAAAAGAAAATCGTTTTTTTTGTCCCATTCCGCGGAATTACTGTATAACGTGATGATAATTATTTTATGCCATGGCTTTAATTTATGTTAAGCTAATTCACGGTGCTGGTCAAGATTACGATATAATGCAAATGCTAATTATTTTTTAAGATGAACGTATATTGTAACAGTATAAGCGCTGCCATGTCGTCAAAAGTAACGGTACTTAATAAAAACTAGTAAGAACGTGCTTTAAAAAATAAACTTTAAAGAATTCATTGCTTTTGTTAGTAGGCAAATACTTGTTCTATAAATACTACCAGTTAATATTTACTCATTTCACACGATTTAAGAGAAATTGAAATAATACAGTTTCGAATTTCCAAATCGTAAAAAATTCAAGGACAAATCCAGGCTCGTTTTCTTAATAATTATAGGTATCTCATAAATGCATGCAAAGGCCAAGAAAATTCAAATGATTAAAATTATGTATCGGGTATAATATCCATTGACTAATGTAATGATTGATTGGTATAACACTTTAATAGATTTCCGAAGCGTGTTATTGTAGATGTTTGCTTATTATATTTACAAGTAATTATATTCAAAAAATTTACTAATTCACAACTTTTCTTTTAATAATTAATACAAAATACAAATTACTCAGACATCACCCACATAAACTTTAAAACTTTTCTGACAACCACTTCAAATCACTCTTAGAAAGTTCGTGTAAATATCACTATAATTAATTTTTTAAGTTTTAACGGACATTGGGTTAAATTCCTTCTGCTTAAATGACCAGATTTTAAGTTTACGCCTATACTTAATAATTACTATATGTATAATATTCTAATTTAGATTCCAACTTATAAAAAAATATATTTCACTTATGTACATAAATTTAAATTAGATTCTAACATAATCATGGGTAATGAGTTTTTTTTATTGTTGGCTAATTTACGTAAACAAATTATATTTAGTTATTTCAAGTCAACGATAAATTTCTAACTGATGTAGTAAAAACGATTTGATTATGTATTCGGAAGGCAAGTACATATAACTATATAGTAATAAGTGCACGTAAATTACTACACAATAATAATAATAAATTATTAAATGGAAGTTGTTGGTGGTTGATGTTAGTGCCAAATTAGTAATTTAATATTTGGTTTTGGCAGGTGTAATCAATTGCAAATTGATCGGCGCCTAGCAAACTTCAAAAGTGTTAATATGTAAAGAGATAAGATTGCAAGGTGGATCACCCCAGGATTTTGTGCAAACAATTATACGCGAAATTTAAATATTTGTATGCCTAAATTGATAGAAATGTTGGCATAATTATTCATTACAAGGTGTTAATTTAAGTACTTACTTAACGCACATTTTATAATTTCCGTTTTATACGTTTAAAATGTGTGAAACTATATGGATTGGTGGTACACTGGTAGTCTGTGTATCGAGGGTCCTAAAACGCTACGTTTCTTCAACATAGAAAAGTTATTCAGTTAATTTTTTTCGAGCATCCTGCATCAAATTTCTAGTTCGATTATGTATAAGAATATGACCCTATAAGAAAATATATGCAATCAAATATTCATTATTTCTTTAGAGTTTGGGTCGGCGTAGCAAGGAATGATGCTTCGACGTTTCTTAAACTTACTTATATGAATTAATAAATTAAATTGACATTCAGGAGAGAAGTTTACTCAGACAGCAACTTTACATAACTAGAGTATACACATTACGCAGTCTATCAATATTTATAAGATAAACGTATTTACTAATTCATGATCAGCAACTTGTATTTATCAATTAGTTATATTACAGAGCCACCTGTTGAGATTGTAGATTTGTTTATGAGTATGTAAACACTTTGTAGGGTCAAGTCATAAATCAAAGCCACACTTGTTGATATTATTGTTGGTGATAAACTTTTGAGTTTTCCGTATATAGAAATTGATAAACTAGTATGTCGTCGATGCACCCATTATCAGATCTATTGACTTATGCTAAGGTTACAGTGGATGCGGATTCTGAGAAACGTTGAGTCTGAAGAACTCGTTCGAACATTTTGTTAGAAATATTATTATAGAAACCTAAAGCGTTCGCAATTATCAATATATTTCTATATGCATTCTGTTATACCTTGAGTTGATCGATTTTCTCTAGCGACTTGTATTTGGCAGATAAATTATGTTATAAGAAGGGTGTTTATTTCTATAACAATACAAATTTATAATCCTTTTCTACAAAATTTTTAAAAATTATGATATACCCAATTTTAGTGAGGCAAAAATTTTTGTCTACTTTTGAGTAGGTGTTTTTTGGTTTAAACCTATACTTTAATTTACAATTTATTTCGTTCTATTCTCATTTGTTTTTATTATTTTTATCTTCAAGGTACAACTAAAGTTGCTTCTATTGTTCCAATTCCAAAAAATGATATTGTTGCCAGTCTTAAAGATGTTCGACCAATAAGTATACTACCTGCCCTTTCTAAGGTGTTAGAAAAAGTTATGCAAACCCAGATTCTGTAGCATTTTAAAGATTTTGATTTTCTTTGTAAATTTCAGTCAGGGTATAAGCATGGTCACAGTACTACAACGGCTTTGGTAACATTGTTGATGATCTTTCTTCAATCTTGGATGGGCATGGTTCGCAAGCTTTATTGGTTTTATTGGATTTCTCTAAGGCGTTTGATAGTGTTAATCATATACTTCTACTTCAAAAGCTTTATTTATATTAGAAATTTTCTAGCTCTGCAATTAATATGTTGTACTCTTATTTGCATAGTAGGGAGCAATTTGTTAAGCATGGTGTTAACTGCTCTGGAATGGGTAGAGTAACTCTAGGTGTACCACAAGGATCAATTCTGGGTCCCTTGCTTTTTTCTATATTTATAAATGATCTTCCATGGCGAATTCGTCATTGTTCTTTTCTTCTCTATGCTGATGATTTACAACTGTACATCGTATGTAAAGCATTAGGATTGAATGAAGCTACAATGAAATTGAACGAAGATCTTAGTGATATCTTATTATGATCTAAATTTAACTCACTGGCGCTTAGTCCCAATAAAAGTAAAGCATTATTTTTATGTAAAAGTAATTTGAATATTATTAAGCCTACTCTTGTTTTGGGTGATGACACCATTAAATTTGTTCCGACTGTTAATAACTTAGGACTGATATTAAATTCCAAACTTACTTTGTGTGATCATATCAGTACATTGTGTCAACGTGTCAATTATAGTTTATATTCGCTAAGATTAATAAAGAAATTATGTCCAATTCAGTTGCGAGTATTTTTGGTTAAAAGTTTAGTTGTACCTTTGTTTATGTATTGTGATGTGATTTATAGTGGATGTGACAGTTTCTCTCGGCGTCTACTTGACATTACATTTAATAATTGTATTCGATACGTTCATGGCCTCAGAAAATTTGATCATATTTCTAGTTTAAAAACTTCTATTTTGGGATGTACTTTGTTCGAGTATTATCATTATATAACAGCTGTATTTATTTTCAGAATTATTACCTCTGGATTGCCTCTATATCTTTATGAAAAATTAAATTTTTCCAGGTCTCTGCGCACTAGAAACATCAATTTGCCCCTTAACAAAAGTAATATGTATAATAATTCGATTTTGATGAATGCGTTTATTGTTTGGAATAGTTTACCCTATGAACTTAAAAATATTAGTTCTCTTAAAATGTTTAAAATCATGTATATTTAACTGTACAGGAAAATGTTTAATGTAATTATAATTTGTAATAACATTTTTTTTTTTACCCCTTTGTAAATAATTTTGTATATTGATGAGATTGTTAATTTTTTTTCTTTCTTATAATTATATTATTTTTTTTTTCTTCTTTTGTGATTTTTTCTTTTTCATAGTATAAAAGCTTCGGCTTATGCTTGTAAATAAATATGTAATAAATAAATAAAAATAAAATAAAAAATAAACTAGGAAAATTTTATTGTAATTAAAAGTCAATCTTTAATCAAAAATATTTTATAATTACTTTGTCAAATATCATCCTGTTCCTTGCCATATACTCGTACTTTAGTGTACTATGTACTGTTTAATGTTTTATTCGGTCGTGCTCCGTACCATGTACTGTTTTGTGATGTCTTATTTTGTTACATCCTGTTTTGAAATATGGTTTCTCTAGTTTCATGTTTTCTGTAATCATAACTTCAATTTTTTCAAGTTTCTGGAACTTTTTATTTAACTAAGTGACAGATTTTGTTTCAAGATTATTATAATAAATCCTATATGAAGCGTGAGACAAAAACTCTAAACTCATAAAAAGGCGGGAACTGATTATTGGAGTTGGTACGTAACAGTTTACAGGACCGATTAAAACAGGACATCACAAACCAGTACAACCATATAGGCGTTTTCGTAAATAGATCCTATGGGTAAATTTAGAGTAACTTCTAATTTTTTTATGTTGGTAAAAATTACTTAGGTTACTCAGATTAGAAGTACAATTTTTAGGTTTTCATGGATAGTTTGTATTGTCAAAACACTAGAATTATATTTATGTAATTATGCCGGATTGAATGTAATTTGCCGAAAATGCTGAAATAAAATAATTTTAACCAACATGATTTAGTTTACTGAAATTACCCGGTTCTATTTACGAAAACCCCTAATATGTCGCAATGATTAAAAACCCAAAATATTATGACGATGTCTAGACAATTTTGGTGACCAAAACGCGGGAAGCTGAAATTTAGACGAATCTAAATGTATTGCATATAACGGGTGATTTTTTAAGAGCTTGAGAACTTTTTTTTAAAAAAAAACGCATAAAATTTGCAAAATCTCATCGGTTCTTTATTTGAAACGTTAGATTGGTCCATGACATTTACTTTTTGAAGATAATTTCATTTAAATGTTGACCGCGGCTGCGTCTTAGGTGGTCCATTCGGAAAGTCCAATTTTGGGCAACTTTTTCGAGCATTTCGGCCGGAATAGCCCGAATTTCTTCGGAAATGTTGTCTTCCAAAACTGGAATAGTTGCTGGCTTATTTCTGTAGACTTTAGACTTGACGTAGCCCCACAAAAAATAGTCTAAAGGCGTCAAATCGCATGATCTTGGTGGCCAACTTACCGGGCCATTTCTTGAGATGAATTGTTCTCCGAAGTTTTCCCTCAAAATGGCCATAGAATCGCGAGCTGTGTGGCATGTAGCGCCATCTTGTTGAAACCACATGTCAACTAAGTTCAGTTCTTCCATTTTTGGCAACAAAAAGTTTGTTAGCATCGAACGATAGCGATCGCCATTCACCGTAACGTTGCGTCCAACAGCATCTTTGAAAAAATACGGTCCAATGATTCCACCAGCGTACAAACCACACCAAACAGTGCATTTTTCGGGATGCATGGGCAGTTCTTGAACGGCTTCTGGTTGCTCTTCACTCCAAATGCGGCAATTTTGCTTATTTACGTAGCCATTCAACCAGAAATGAGCCTCATCGCTGAACAAAATTTGTCGATAAAAAAGCGGATTTTCTGCCAACTTTTCTAGGGCCCATTCACTGAAAATTCGACGTTGTGGCAGATCGTTCGGCTTCAGTTCTTGCAGGAGCTGTATTTTATACGGTTTTACACCAAGATCTTTGCGTAAAATCTTCCATGTCGTCGAATAACACAAACCCAATTGCTGCGAACGGCGACGAATCGACATTTCACGGTCTTCAGCAACACTCTCAGAAACAGACGCAATATTCTCTTCTGTACGCACTGTACGCATTCGTGTGGTTGGTTTAATGTCCAATAAAGTAAACTGAGTGCGAAACTTGGTCACAATCGCATTAATTGTTTGCTCACTTGGTCGATTATGTAGACCATAAATCGGACGTAAATCGCGAAACACTTTTCGAACCGAACACTGATTTTTGTAATATAATTCAATTATTTGCAAGCGTTGCTCGTTAGTAAGTCTATTCATTATGAAATGTCAAAGCATACTGAGCATCTTTCTCTTTGACACCTTGTCTGAAATCCCGCGTGATCTGTCAAATACTAATGCATGAAAATCCTAACCACAAAAAAATCACCCTTTACAACACTCCTTCTCTATAGCTAATAGCTAATTTCAGAACGCATAATTCATTTGAATTCACGAAGTTAAAGCAAATTAATGAAATCGGTTCACTTGATAGATACCGCCTTTCTCTATTTATTTTCGGGCTGATAACGTTCTGTTCGTGGTTAAAGAATATATGCACATTTTTGTTCAATAAAACGATAATACCTTCCAATTCAAGTTATAGAAGACCTAGAGACGTCTTACCCACATCATAATATTACTTATTAAAATCAAATAAGCGTTAATTTTAGATATTGCTATTATTATTAGTGAAACCAAGTCCATATAAGCAAAATAATTGACTTGCATAATTATAAAACTATAATGGTGAAGTTACATAAAAGTAAACATTAATTATGCAATCGATGCAAAAATATAAACGCTTTATAATCAGTTGCGTATTTCTGATACTATCTAAATAGTGATACACAATCCTTATATAATTTTAATCATTTGGTCGAATTTTGCGAAATGTTAGACTGATTTGGATAAAGTTATAAACATTAAACGTAGTACGATAGACAATCACTCGCATTTATCTTTCTATATTTCCAAAAAAAGGTTAATTCTATCGACGGTTGTATAATTTTATTTGTTAGATTAGTTGTATTGCTCTATGCAGCTTTTTGATAATGAGAATGACATGTTTTCATATGGCACCAAAACAATTATTTTATCACAACCGCGAGGAAATGGTTCGATTGTTCCATTTTTCTTTCGAGCTATCTTTTTATCAAGCCCAGCCAAGATTAGCAAACTGACCTATCCAATATTATTAAATAAACTGACAGTTATTTCTGAATCATATGTACAAGTTAAAAACATTTTAAATTCCTTATCAATAAAACTTTTAACTAATATCTAAGCCGAACCGATTAATAAATATGATCTAGAGCTAGGCACACTGTTCCTGGAGTGCTTTATCTCACCTGAATCAAAACACATGTATTTTACATATAATAGTAATAAACTAATAGATTAATGTTTCACTAAAATTTCAACTTAAAATTATAAATACAAATTCACATAATACAGGTATAACTAGACTACAAAAATTTAATCAATTCCCACGAAAATAAATCCAAATTTTGATCACAAAGAAACTATTTGATTATACATGGATTGATGTAACTGGGATATACGAAATTGAGATTCTGAAAAACTTCTTCTCAGATATGCGTATGCTACGGTAACGGGAACCATTTGTAAATGGTAATATCATTCGACTGTTGATGTGTGACTAATTTAGTGTTACTGATTGTTTTTATATTATGTGTGAACATCTTATCAAATTTGTTTATCTATGAGTGATAAGATTTGTAGAATAACTATTTTGCTTGTTTGGTTATATTAGTACATGTATATAATATTGTTTTAGTGCAGATACCTTATTTGAAAATGTGACATCGATTTTTGTGTACGTTTTGCAGAAGTTAGCATTCCAAAATTATCTAAACGTACAAGCTGAATTCCACAAAAATCACCAATAAAAAGCTTGAAAAAATGAGTTTCATCAATATATCTATCACGGGTGGTCATGGTTCTTACAGGATTTGCCGTAGATCAACGACTATATATATAGTCTTGTAATGTCGAATTTATATAGCAGATTAGAGTGAATTTTACAACTATTTCTCGTTTAGTTGCTTTAAGTACGTTGCTGTATCGAGACGCCATGGTCAAAGAATACAAACAGAAATGAAGTTGCTCGATTTTTGTAAGAAAAAATTTCGACCGTTTTTTATCCTTTGATTTGTATGTGGTGCAGAAAAAGTGGTGAATAAAATGTGCACTGGACTGGACTGTCTGACATTAAATACGGGTAGAGACAATTTTTTTTTTTGATTAAATTAGTAGCATATATATTTACTTTATAATATATGCCATGGTTATGTAATGTTTGAGTTGACGTTTGAAGCGAACTTAACAGTGAATTGCGAATTTGTCTGCTCTGATGATAATCTAAAAACTTTTTGTGAATATATAATAGAAGTTCTCATTTACAAGGACGATTATCATAAACACTTGTCTTCGTTCATACGAGTTTGAAAACAACTTTGCTGATGTTGCATGATCTGATCAGGCCTTTTATATAGAAGGGTTTTCCGTTGCACACAGAGATGTTTCAATATAAGAATATTTCATCGTCGTATAGGAAAATCAGTCTTCAAATCCAAAATCCGAGTTGGTACGAAACTCGGAAAATCGGCCTTTTAAGTCGGCTGTAGGACCTTTTATAAAACCAATTATATCGCAGCTTGCGATTAGCTGTTGGAATGTGGTTCATAAAATATCTGACTTGATCCTCAGAGTCCAAAAGGAAACGAAAAAAAATTGAAAAGAGACGATGGAGCGCTAGTGAAAAAAAATATAGACCTTTATCTATACGATTTTGATCTCAAATGATGTGGATATTATTCTCGAATCGGTGGTGGTCGGGGTCTAGCTTATAAAGCCGCGAGTATATGCGGGTTTGCACGACTATAATAAACGTTTTAATCGAAAATAGTTTGACTACGCGAGGAAGTAAAATACATATTCACATATATCGCGGCACCATTAAGGAACAGAAGTAAATACTTAGGTAAAAAATGTCACGTTCCGATATTCGTTCGAATCAGCAAAGGTCAAGTAAAAAATTTGTTACAACAACTATTTTAACGAAAATAAAGTTAAATTGCAACATGAAATTTGTCAGATTGACAGTGATTAAAGCTCGGGGGCCTAAGAAATCACAATGCGCACACGATTTTGATGATCCGTTCGAATCTTTGAGTGCTTCAACACAACTATGAAGATTAGCGGAAATAAAGTTAGCGAAAAGGAACTAAAACTGTGAGACATTCCACCCGTCAACATATTACCATAATGTTAAAGCGATCAAATGCGATTCATGTACGCTTGAAAACCAAGCCAAATCTATATTTTTTCAGATCTTCTCTAATATATGCCGTGTGAATGACACCGTTTTTAAAACTAAATGGCCTGCTTTTCTAAATTGTTTGTCAGTGAACACCTGCCATTAACCCCTTAAGGACCAGAACCAAGATATCTCGGGACATATATATATATATATATATATATATATATATATATATATATATATATATATATATATACATAGTCCAAAAATACTGTACCCGAGATAACTCGGGCGGTCACATGTTGTACGTTCCATTATGTATTTGCTCGAAATAACTTGTGAAAATAATCTTATATAACAACAATATTATTATATTGATATATCAAATAAGAATGATATATTTTATTCTCTACAACCTACGTCCATGAATCAAATGATGGGACAACAGTTGGAAGGAATTAAACAATCGAACCAGGAAATGAAACAGCAGATGGAGCAACAAGGGGCGGACATTAAACATCAAATGATATTGTCGAACCAGGACATGAAACAGCAGATGGAGCAACAAGCGGCGAACATTAAAAACCAAATAGAAGATGGTTAAAATAAAGTGGACGAACGGTTTCTGGAGTTATCTTCTACACTACACGGTGGAGGTTCAACGTCTCGAGAAGGAGCTCCAAGATGTCAAGGGGAATGGGATGACACATGAAGTGATCCAGACGGTTAATGCAGTTAAGATAAAACCACCAACATTTGATGGAACAGCATCCTTCAGTATTTTTAAGTTCCAATTCGAAACGGCGATTAAGCAAAATCAGTGAACTGAAGAACAATGTGTTGCAGCGTTAATTGTGGCTCTTAAAGGCGAAGCGGCAGAAATACTACAAATCATTCCCGAGCAGGAACGGAACGTTAAAATGGGAATTATGAAGGCGTTAGATCGAAAATACGGAAGTGACCACAAACGAGAAATGTATCACATGGAATTGAAGGGTCGATACCAAAGAGCAGGAGAATCGCTACAGGAATTTTCATCGGCAATTGAGCGGCTCGTGCATTTAGCACATTCGAATATGTCGGCCGATTACATGGAGCGAATTAAAATAGATGCATTCATTGACGGTATTCGAGATCCTGAGACGCGCAGAGCGGTGATTTGTCACCTAAGGCAACTTTCACGGAAACCATCGCTTGTGCGTTAACAAATGAAACTGCGCAAACCATCATCAAACCAGCAATGAAAATTCGTCGAGTGGAGATTGATTCCAGAATAGACACCGCACGGGCTACGCCAAGGTTCAGAGATGGAATTGGCAGGATTAAATGCTGGGTATGTGATAGAATGGGTCACATCTCAGATAGAATCCAGAAAGGAGGGTCAGATGACAGCGGAGTCGTTAAACTAAAAAGAGTCAGCTTGAAGGGGCAGAAGCTGGCTCCCACAACCGATTGCCCCATAACCTCCATCCATGTTTCGAGAGTAGCAAGATGCGGTGACAGCTTGACAATTGAAGCCGATATTGATGGGAAGAAGTGCATGATCACGCTGGATACGGGAGCAACTCATACGATTGTTCGTGAGGATATTATCGATGGAATTATGGAACCAGCTAATGGAATGAAATTACGAACGGCGACTGGAGAAAATTCAGCAATAAAAGGGAAAAAGGTCGTAAAAATAAGAATTGGGCGAAATCACTTTCAACACGAGGTGCTGGTTGCAGATATTGTAGACGAAGTCATCTTGGAATGGACTTCATGAGAACGAATGGCTTCGTGGTGGATGTTGGACGGGGTGTATTAATCTACGATAATATCGAGTTATCACTTCACGTCAGCGCTACAGGAGAAACGACCAGGCAAATTATAATGGATCATCGGGAGAAGCTGCCACCGAACTCGAAAGCAATAGTATCGGCAAGATTGGAGGGAGGTTCTGGGTCACCCAGGTTACGGGTTGTGGAAGCCAATGAAGCGGAGAGCGGAGCCAGAGAAATTATGATCGGGAAAGTTCTGGAAACCAGACAGTGATAATAGAGTACCAATTAGGACTCTAAATCTCTCGGATAAGACGAAAACCATCAAGAAAGGGACAATAATCGGAAAATGTGAAGAAATATCTGCGATAGTGAAGTGCGAGCAGGAAAATCCGATTAAGACGGCTAACTCGCAAGGGCAGAAAGTGGTTGTAGAACAACTCATGGAGAAATGGACCGAAGATCTTACCAAGGAACAGAACAATTTGGCAAAACAATTGCTCGAGCGGTACGAGCGGTACATGCCAATATTCTGCAGTACATCGGACAATAATAGGAGAACCACAATGGTAAAACATCGAATAGATACAGGAGCAGAAATGCCGATTCGCAAACCACCCAGGAGATTACCATTGGCAAAGCAAGGAGAAGTGGATCGAATGGTAAAGGATATGCAAGCAGCATAAGTAATCGAAACATCAAGCAGTCCATGGAGTTCACCAGTGGTGTTAGTCGAGAAAAAGGATGGTACCATGAGATTCTGCGTGGATTACCGAAAATTAAATGCTGTGACGAAAAAGGATAGTTACCCATTGCCAAGGATCGATGACACGTTAGACACATTATCGGGTGCTCGAATATTTTCGACATTAGATCTGCAAAGCGGCTATTGGCAAGTGGAAGTCCAGGAGGAAGATCGCGAGAAAACGGCGTGTGGGTAACGGATTGTGGCAATTTAACGTTATGCCATTCGGATTATGTAACGCTCCTGCGACTTTTGAACGGCTAATGGAGCGTGTACTAAAGGGATTACATTGGAGGACGTGCCTCATATATTTGTACGACATCATCGTCATGGGCAAGGATTTCGACGAGCATTTAAAGAATTTGGCAGAGGTTTTGGATCGGATACAGGCCGCCGGATTGAAGCTAAGCCCAAAGAAATGCAAACTATTTAGAACGGAAGTATAATATTTGGGTCATAAGGTAACAACCAATGGAATCCATACCGATGAAGACAAGATCGCAGCAGTGAAGGAATGGCCACGACCTAAAAATTTACATGAATTACGGAGCTTCCTTGGATTGTGCACCTATTATAGACGATTCGTGCCAGGATTCGCCAGTATCGCCAAGAGTTTACACGAGTTAACCAGGAAGAACAAGGCATTCGAATGGAAGGATGATCAGGAAGAGGCATTTGTGGAACTAAGACGTCGATTATGCGAAGCACCAATCCTCGCATACCCTATACCCAATGTTAAATTCATTTTGAACACCGATGCAAGTAATGATGGTATAGGAGGAGTATTATCACAGGCAACAAATGGTGAGGAGCGAGTTATTGCATATTACTCCAAGATGTTATCAAAACCGGAACGGAATTATTGTGTAACACGGAAAGAGTTGTTGGCTATAGTGGAATGTGTTAAGCACTTCCATAAGTACCTCTATGGCCAAAAATGTCTTCTACGGACGGATCATAGAGCTTTGCGCTGGTTGTTACAATTAAAAAATCCAGAGGGACAAGTAGCACGTTGGATCGAACGTTTGCAAAGCTACGATTTCCAAATTGAACATCGGAAGGGAAGCGCACATGGAAATGCCAACGCGTTATCAATAAGGCCATGTCTCGTGGAATGCAAGCATTGTGGGCGTGTGGAGGGTAAGGAAAACATCATTGATATTCGGCTCATGCAAGTGCTACCAGATGAGGAATGGACTGATGAAATGATCAAGAAGGAGCAATTATGGGATGCTGACCTGTCATTCATCATGGAACATAAGGAAAAGGAACACCGGCCCACATGGAGTGAGATAGCCGATAAAACTCCCATTGTAAAAGCTTATTGGGCTCAATGGGATAGCCTCCACATAGAAAATGGATGTTTAAAAAGAAAGTGGGAAAGCACGGATGGTAAAGTAAAACAATTGTTGGTATAGTGGTGCCAAAAGATCGGATAGCGGAAATCCTCAAGGAGTATCATGGAGGAGCAAGTGGAGGTCACCTAGGGATTAATAAAACATTGGCCAAAATTCGCCAACGTTTCTATTGGTCCGGATGTAGACAGTCAGTAGTAGAATGGTGTCGAAGATGTGACCAATGTGCGGCAGTAAAGGGACCAGCACGAAAAAGCCGTGGAACCATGAAACAATATAATGTTGGGGCACCATTTGAGAGAATTGCAATGGGTGTGGCGGGGCCATTTCCGACCACCGAGAGCGGAAATAAATATGTGCTAGTAATAATGGATTATTCAGCAAATGGCCGGAAGTGTATCCCATACCCAATCAGGAGACAACAACAATAGTTGATGCCGTGGTTAACAATTGGATTAGCAGATTTGGTGTACCGATGGAAATTCACACGGATCAAGGAAGGAATTTCGAATCGGTGGTATTTCAGGAGATATGTCAGATGCTTGGAATCAATAAAACAAGAACGACGCCTTTACACCCACAGTCGGATGGTATGGTGGAAAGATTCAATGGCACATTGGAGGAATATCTAGCAAAGGTTGTGGAAAGGAACCAACGCAACTGGGATCGACATATACCGATGTTCCTGATGGCCTACCGATCAGCGGTACATGACACAACAGGAGTGACACCAGCTAAAACCATATTTGGGAACAATCTACGATTACCGGGAGATTTAAAGTTTGGAGCTGTTCCTTCAGCAGCTCTATGCGGACAGGATTACGTCAACCGGATGAAAGAGGAACTTAATGAAATACATCAATTTGTACGGGAGAAAATTCGGATATCAAGTGATCGAATGAAAGCTCGATATGACATACGAGCAAATAATCAAGGCGTCGAGGAAGGGCAATTGGTATGGCTTCACAACCCGCAACGGCAGAAGGGATTATCACCGAAGTTGCAACCCACATGAGAAGGACCTTACACTGTCATTAAAAAGTTGAACGACGTGGTTTATCGCATACAGAAAGGACGGAAAGGTAAACCAAAGGTGGTGCATTTAGAGCGTTTGGCGCTCTACAGAGGAGGTGATCTGGATCCTGTTCGGGACGAACAGGCTTAGGTGGGGGTAGTGTTACGGTGACACCTAGATTAGAATAGAATAAGTTAATTTCATTAATTGTTCAATTGCATTTATGATTTGGTTCAACATTTAGGCGTCATTTCTATACTAACATATTTGCTCAATTCTTGATGCGCATTTAGGATTATTCTAGAAACAAATATTTTGGTATATAAAGGCGTACGTTGACGTGGAATGCTGAGTCTTATTTTAAACGTGATACAGTGAACGTTAAATAGAAAGATTATTAAAGTGATTATTAAAGCGATTATTAAAGTGATAATTAAAAAGTGTGTTATAATTGTAATAATTAATTGTTAATTTTGTGTTGTATAATAAATTGTGTTGAGTAAATAAATTGTGTGAGTTCAAATTTGAAGCAGTTGTATTTATCACAATCCAGTGATTCGAACCTTGAGTGATAAGGCAAAATCGTAACAAATAGTTTATTAATATAATTATTAATAAAGCAAACCGCGTCAACTAGAGTCGATATGTTTAAAGAATTTTGTTTCCAAAAGATGGTGGTACTATCGATTTATGTATAATTTTGACAGTGTGACATGATATACATATTTGCTGTATTTATTTGGTAAATTTATAACAACAATTGCATGTATCTAACATGGACTCTCCACCTGCTATTGCTATCTAGTTATGCTAGAAAATTTCGATCAAATGGCAAGTGGAGATACGCAATAATATTTATATGCTATCTGTATGCTATGAATACATGCTATGTCGACAGAACTCGATAGCATGTATGTATATAGCATGCATATTTTGACGTTTCAATATGGCGATATATCAATATTATTTTTCAATATTGCGTCTACTAAATTTTTTCGCTTTCATACTGGTGATACATAAATATTTCAATAAATAAAAAATGAATAACCAAATAAATTTTTTAAATTTATATTAATAAAATTATATAAATATTTTATAAATATTTTTTAAGAATGATTTCTAAACGTCAAATTATAGCAAGTTTACCACACCAGACTCCATCTTGGCAAATTTTGATAGAAAGAGAAAGTAGATTGCAATAGCATTCCCGTCAAACATTTTGCTTATTCGGGTCCACAATGTGGCTGTTGTGCGTCAACACCGGTCTCAATAAAAAGGTCCAACAAGTGCCAACGCTTTTCAGTCCTAGATATGGACAAAAGCCGGAAATTACCTACCCATGCGTCAACCATGACGCAACGTGAACGCAATGGTCGGTTATGAGCTATTAAGATTCGATTGACGCAGACTGGACTATCTAGAAAGTTATGATCAATCCTAATGGCTTAACGCAGGTTGGACATATTAGTCAGTTATATAGCCAGAAAAACTGGTTGACACATCTTGAACGCATTACTCAGTTATGAGTTAATCCTTGTTGCTTAACGCAGGTTGAATACATTGGTCAGTTATAAACAGAGAAAAACTGGTTGACACATCTTCAACGCATTAGTCAGTTTTAAGACCAGAAAAATTGGCTGGCGCATGTTGAACACTTTAGTCAGTTATGAGCCAATCCTATTTGAATGACGCAGGATCAACACATTAGGAAGTTCACAAAAACTGGTTGACACGTCTTCAACGCATTAGTTAGTTATCGAGCCAGACCTATTTGCTTAACGCAGATTGACCATATAGTTAGTCATGACAAGATTAGTCATGACAAGAACAATTAAAAGAGTTATTTTAGTTTAACATGTAATACATTAAATTTTAGTAAAAACTATTTATTTATTTAAACTTGTATTTGAAAATTAAACTTAAACGACTAATAACATGAAACTAACACCTTCATTATTGTGATACAATTAAAATAAATAATGATTACTCTTATGAGTAATTAAACAGATTAGATAAAGGAAGAATGTTCGAAACCTGCCATCTGACTATTTATTTATTGCATGTCTGAAAATATATTCACGTTGCCATGGTTTTGTTGCCATGTTTCTAAATTAAAACTATTTACATTAAGTATTACTTAACTTGTTAGTTTTATTTATTTTCATCGAATTAACATATATTCACTGCGTTGTAAAAAAACATAAATCTTTCTTCAATTGGATAATTCAAAACAATAAAAATGGAAATCAATTTTCTTCTATTATAGTTCTTCAAAGAACTATTATAGAAGCAAATTGATTTTGAATATTCAGTTAGTATGTCTCATCAGTATCCGCCGAGCTATCGGTTTCTGTTGATTCTTGTAAAGCGTCGAAGCTTGTAGAAGTGGCTGGTTGTACTTCACGAGTTTCATTTTGTTTTAAATCTTCACAGATTTTATTTTGTGATGATCTTTTTAGAATCTCGACTAACACTTTTTTTTAAATTTTCGTCTGAAACTTCTTTCACAATCCTGATTGTGACTTGGATTAACGTTATTACTCCACTGATCAAACGCAAGTTTTGATCGGCTGGCTGAAATTTCAAAATAAAATACAACAGTTAGACTAAACATATTGAGAAGCAGTAATAATATTATACCTTTGGCGGATATTTCAGATTTTCCACTCCATGAGTGTAATAATAAGACATCATAGCAGATAATCTAAGCAATCAATTAAATAAAGTTAGGTCATAATATGATGTCTAATGTACATTTAGTTGTTTTAGGCAATAAAGTTAAGAGAACCGGTCTCTTGTGTAAAAACATAAAACTAAAATAAAATCATATTTTCACACAGGAGACCGATTCTCTTGACACATTTTACCAGCAAATATTCTTCATATTTTAAGCACATCTTATCGTCTAAGGTGGCTAAGTGTATGTTACACAACGTATTAAATAAAGTTAGGACATATGTATTATTATAAACTATATAGTTATGTAATTCTAGCTAAAAACTAACAAAATCCTATTTTCACATAAGAGGCCGGTTTTTTGGCGCATTTTGCCAAAGAATATTCCCAATTTATTTTAAGCACGTTTAAAATAACTAAAAAACGCTTTGAAATTTAAATAAATAATTAATTTACGTCACTCGCACTGCCACACACAATACTTTAACAATTTTCTATTATTAGGTTTTTTAGTATTTGTAGATAATATTTATTTTATTTTAAAGGATTCAAATTAAATTAATGTTTCAATTCACTTAATTCAACTAGCTGGACTAACTAAAACTAAATACATGAACTATGACCATTCGAGATCGGCATTCGGCATATCGAAACGAAATAGTAAGCAACAACATATTCGTTATTGTGTAGGAGCGAGAAAATAAAAACATATTTATATGAAAAAAAAAGAGATACTATAATATTTGAACGTTGCATCTTGCATGCATTTGTATTTCGCGTTTTCTGTGGCGTTGATTATAACGTTGATTGTACGCATTTTGGATTAGGAAAAAGAAATTAAAATTTGTAAAAAGGAAAATTTAAGTTATACTTGGGCGCTTGAGTGCGAAAAAAATTTGTAGCAACAACATATTCATTATTATAGGAGCGAGAAAATAAAAAATAATATTTAAAAAGATTTAAATTTTAATTTAATTTTTAATTTGTAAACATTTAAATTTGTCCGCTCTGCACACACATTGCGCGTTTTTTTGTGCGTTGATTATGGACGCATTGAACTGTGGAACACAGAAATGAATCAAAATTTGTAAAAAAGAAAATTAATAAAATGTGATTGGGCGCTTGAGTGCGAAAAAAATTTTTGGACTCAAAATGTTTGACGGGATTCAGATAGCAGGTGGAGATGCCATGTAAATTGAGAAAAAATTTTGCAAAATTGAATTTCTTTTAGATTTACGAAAGCTTAATTGAATTTTTATTTAAGTATCGATTAGTATTTTCTCCGAGTGGTAAACACCTTAACTAAAAATTCAATTTAGCTATCGTATGAAATTATTAAAATATTTTAATTTATAAATTATCTATTTGTATACCTTTTAATCTCCTCCTAGTTAGCATCATTTCCTATGCGAGCGAAAGGTGATATTTGTTTATAAGAGGAAAAGTGAAATGAGTTATTATTATTTTATCATTTGTGACATTAACTGTAAACTAATGGAACATTTTACATAATATCCATTCGAATTATAGTCATCTATGAAGTTTATATTACATAAAAACTAGTTTTTGAGAAGTCGATCACCTTTTGCTCTAGTTCCAAAATATTCCATCAGATGTCAGCCACTTTGCGTTAAAAGGCGAATAATGCCCGGTTTACATAAGACCAACATTTTTCTTCTGCAAAATGAATAAGATATAACATTGACTTTTTGCACATGAGAGACAAGGAAAGCAATATATCCCAACAAAATTTTGCAGAAGAATTTTTGAGCAAAAATGACCATAAAAATGAAAATGTTGGCATAAAATATATTTGATCCGAGTATTTTTATACCAACATTTTTCAAATCAACAAGAAAAAAAATTATTTCGCATTTATAAATGTTGAGGATTCATAATAAAAACAGACGCCATAAATAAAAATGTAAATTTCGCATTTGAATTCATTGAAAGTAAATTAATAATGATCCTATAAAAAAATTACGCCAGTACTATATATGTTTGATTCTTTCTGGCACATTGATTATATTTATATAGCGGATTCTTTCTTATTTACCTTTAAATTATAGTTTTTGAGAGAGGTACGGTTTTGAGGGTTTTTGAAGTAAAACTTATTTACGCACGCTTGACTTGGGGAGTAAGCTGGTGAATGCGTGACGAGAGCGTTACGAAAAGTGTGATCGGGCGAGGCAAACGAAAGTTAAGAGAGGTGTATAAGTTAGTGAAGAAAAACTATTCGTAAACAAAACAAACAAGGCACACAGAAACAACACACATTCATATTGTATAAATACACAGTGTGGTGTGTGTTGTTTATTTAAAGTAAAATTACGTGTATCTTTTATTTTTGCTTTTGTTTTTCCACCAATAACAACAACCTCAAAACAACACAAATTTATTATAAATAGAATCAGACCAATAAAAAGCCAAATATGGATGAAAGTGGTATGGAAATTCCATTGTTTATGAACGTAATTTTAGTTTATACCATTTTATTTTAATAATTGGTTAAAAAAACAACCTGATTAAATTTTTATAAAAAAAAATGGACAAACAAATATGTATATACACTTATAGAGAACTGTTTGTACATCTGACGGCAAAAAAATTAAACTTATTGGGGGGTCTATTTTTGTATGTTAGTTTTTATTTTCATAAAGTATGCCGTGCTAATGAGAACTGTTAAGGACTAGGCACACCAAGCGTCGACGGCGAGCGGCGAATTTAAATATGCATTAATTAATTTATGTATTGTATAGAAACGATAGTATAAACTATTATATACCAATTATTTATAAAAAGCATTACAAATGTGGAATTTTTAATAGAAAAATTGTAATTTTAAGAAATTTTATCGAATGAAGTTGCATCTGCATATTATTTACTAATATTAAAGATTAATAAAACAAAAGTCTAAAATTCTCAAAACTATCCAAAACAAGAAAGACGCCGCGCCGCTCTTGGTGTGAATGGTTATGCGCGTCGAGTTGTATGGAACATTTGGAATTTGACGAGCCGCGCTTGGTGTGTCTTATCCTTTAAAGCTGGGAATGTGACATCTAGCGCTTTAAAAATAAGCTGATTGACAGCGCATCCCCAATCGAATTCCTTAAACTTTTTCCTTACAGAAAAGTATGAAAAAAAACTTGAGAAAAAACATTTTTTTGGGAAAAAGGAAAAAGTAATTCTATTAGGGGTGCGCTGTGAGTCTTTTTTACATGTAATTTTAGCACGGCATACTTTATGAAAAGAAAAATTAGCATACAAAAATAGACCCAATAAGTTTAATTTTTTTGCCGTCAGATCCGTTCTCTAAAAAAATTCATGTAAAAAAATACTATGTATATATTAGAGATTCAATCCAGATCGAAACAACTTACAGTTAACTTTGCATTGAAACCGAGTTATCTTTTTTAGCGTATACATATATTTGCGACTTATGTTTGGATCGAATCGAAACCGAGTTGAGATAAACGTCAAAAAAATTATTCTAAATACATATTTCTAAATTTATTTAAATTCAAATAAAAATTAAAATACTTAAATACCATTTATACATTCGCAAATAATCATAAATGAAATAAAAATGACGTTATTTTATTATTAATATTTTTATAAAAAATTGTTGTTGTTTTTCGACTCGATTCCGTATATATTGGTGTTTTTAAGGATTGAGTTAACTCGATTCTACAAATTTGGTTGGTCGAATCGAGTTAACGCGAAGTTGACTCGATCCCGAATATATTGAAATTTCGATCCGGGTTCAATCCGGATTGAATTCTTAATATATGTATACGTAGTAAAAGACTCAATCAGCTTATTTTTAATGCGCTAGGTGTCATACACCCAAATTTAACAGTCCTCAATTGACAATTAAAGTCTCATAGATTCCATCTAGTGGATTTTTTTAAACCAAAACGATGTTTTGTATGAAGAAGTTTCATAGTTTCCGTATCGTTTTCGAATCGCAATGTTTAGAGGGTAACAAATAAACGTCAAGGCATAGCTCAACTAGTTACATTTTTTTCCGCTAGATCGGTGCTTTTCTTACTTTTATAATCGTCAATTGACGATTTATACTGTTCATATTGGAAGTTGAACCCAGGTCGAGTCAACTTGTAGTTATCTTTAGGTTAACCTTGAAGTTAACTTCTAGTATTTATATTGGAGAGTTATGGTACGATTCCACCTGAAAACAGAAAAAATTTACAAAATTTTTGCAGAAAATGTGACAAAGACAAGTACTGAAATTTACATTAGAGCGACTGAGATACAACATTTTTATTATATGGGACAAAAAGTTAGGGAAATTTTGACATCAACAAAACCTAACCTATAAATTATTTAAAGAATATGAAAAATCTTTATTATTAATGTTTGACAATAATTTTATATCCTAAAAATTACTAAAAAAAATAAAGATTATTGTTGCGATGAAAAAATAATATGATGTTTGATTAATTTGGATAATTTACGAAGCTATCAAAAGTTGTTTTGCTATAAATTATGTGAGGGGAAAACAAAAAAATCAATCAGCCGGCGAAAAAAAATTAAAAAGAGCGTGTTGTGTCAACGCACCAAGCGCAAAATGTTACTACACACCATAAAAATATCAAAAAAATAAAAGTTTGCTGGGAGTGGGGGAATTTTTTCTGTTTTGTTGCCATAAAAAATAGTTTGCTTGATATTTTTTATTTATAATTATGGCAACAAAATAAAAATTTTCAAAAAAAAAAAAATATTGTTGTGCGGGTCACACACAGAGAGAATCTATATTTTTATCTCGTTCTAGTTTTCTGCAAAATAAAACGCTGTGTAGTGGAATAGGCCCATTAAGCTTTAATTCCATGTATAACATTTGTTGACAGCAGTTTTTTTGCTGATAATACGCAAAAAAAAATTTTTTTTAAATTTCATGAGAGGGACAAAGAACAGAAATATTTTTTATTTCATTTTATAGTAAAATTTTATGGTTCTACATTTTGGAATAACATAAAAATTTCATAAAATATTTAATTTGTACATTTTCGTACAATTCGAATTTTAATATATACACCACAAAAAACCACTAACGTTAATAAATTTCAGCCCAAAAAAAAAATAATAAATCGACATTTGAGTATAAAAATGGCGAACAACTTATTTTATATGAGTGTGAGAAAAATTTCTTATCTTTACACACATGTTTTGTAGTTGTGTGAAAAATGCTGCCATAAAAAATACTCCAATTTACATTTTTTATGGCAGCATTATAGCAGCAAACTTCCCCTATCACACTTCCCCTCTCAGCAAAATTTTACTGACAACATGTTTTGTTTCGTACACAACCACCAATATCTATATTTTTTTCTCGCTTTTATTTTTGCTGACAGCAGATTATTTCCATGGAATAGAGCCATTATGCCTCTATTCCATGGAAATAATCTGCTGTCAGCAAAAATAAAAGCGAGAAAAAAATATAGATATTACTGGTTGTGTACGAAACAAAACATGTTGTCAGTAAAATTTTGCTGAGAGGGGAAGTGTGATAGGGGAAGTTTGCTGCCATAATGCTGCCATAAAAAATGTAAATTGGAGTATTTTTTATGGCAGCATTTTTCACACAACTACAAAAAATGTGTGTAAAGATAAGAAATTTTTCTCACACACATATAAAATAAGTTGTTCGCCATTTTTATACTCAAATGTCGATTTTTTTTTTTTTTTTTGGTTGAAATTTATTAACGTTAGTGGCTTTTTGTGGTATATAAATATATTAAAATTCGAATTGTACGAAAATGTACAAATTAAATATTTTATGAAATTTTTATGTTATGCTAAAATGTAAAACCATAAAATTTTACTATAAAATGAAATAAAAAATATTTCTGTTCTTTGTCACTCTCATGAAATTTAAAAAAAAAATTTTTTTTGCGTATTATCAGCAAAAAAACTGCTGTCAGCAAATGTTAATCATGGAATTAAAGCTTTATCTTGAGATTGAGTCGAAACCAGGTTATAAATGTCAATTTCATTCAAATTTTTTTCTTTCAAAAAATCATTCTAACTTTTTCTTTCGAACTTTCGAAAAATAAAAAATCACAAAAATATGCTGCTGAATTTAGACAGACGCGTTCGTACCAGAAAAATATGAAAAATCGCCATTTTTATTTTTTTACTTTACTGATTTTTTTTTGTTGTTGTTTTTCGACTCGACTCTGGGCGTTTATATTAACCAGGGGGCCTACTATGGAAATCGATCGTCGACGTTTTTTGTTCGTTGTTTATATTCAGCAATAGTAATTACTATTGCTGAATATAAACAACGAACAAAAAAAGTCGACGATCGATTTCCATAGTAGGCCCCCAGAGTTAACTCGACCTAAGAAATTTTTTGGATTGAGTCGAGTTAACTCCAAGTTAACTTTTGGTGTTTATGTTGAAGGCTCAACCCAGGTTGAAGCTACCTAGGTTCAACATCCAATATAAACAGTATAATTGTAAAAGTAAGAAAACGCTGTTCTAGTGGAAAAAATGTAACTAAATGCCTTGACGTTTATATGTTACCCTCTAAAGATTGCGATTCGAAAACGATACGGAAACTATGAAACTTCTTCATACAAAACATCATTTTCGATTCGCAATGTTTAGAGGGTATGAACAAACAAACATCAAAATATAGCTCATTTGGTTTAAAAAAAATTCCACTACATCGAATCCATTACTACGTATATATTAGAGGTTCAATCCGGATCGAATCAACTTAAAAGCGCTACAGACGATCCGACGGTTGGTCCGACCGACTTGTAGTTTTCATGTTAATGTTAATCTATTGTCTCATTTTATATTACAAAAACGATTTTATGTTTTTTTACACACCGAATAATTTTAATTTTTTATCTTCTCTGTTGGTTGATTATTATAAAATTTATGAATTTCCTTTTTGTAACATAAAACGAGACAATAGATTAACATTAACATGAAAACTACAAATCGGTCGGTCGGATCGTCTGTAGCGCTCTTTAGAGTTAACGTTGGATTGAAACCGAGTTATCTTTTTTAGCGTATACATATATTGGCGACTTATGTTTGGATCGAATCGAAACCGAGTTGAGATAAACTTCAAAAAAATTATTCTAAATACATATTGCTAAATTTATTTAAATTCAAATAAAAATTAAAATACTTAAAAACAAATTACACATTCGCAAATAATCGTAAATTAAATAAAAATGGCGTTATTTTATTATTAACATTTCTATAAAAATTTGTTGTTGTTGTTTTTCGACTCGATTCCGTATACATTGCTGTTTTTAAGGATTGAGTTAACTCGATTCTACAAATTTGGTGGATCGAATCGAGTCAACGCGAAGTTGACTCGATCCCGTATATATTGAAATTTCGATTCGGGTTCAATCCGGATTGAATTCTTAATATATACGTAGTACATGAGACTAATTGTCAATAGTTTTTCTAATTGCGTTTTAACCATAAAGTAAAATATACATAAGAGGACTCATGTAGAGTTTCCGAGGTTAATCTATCTTACTTTACACAACCTGTATAAGCCTAACAAGAACAATAAACTATAAAATAACTATGCCGATATGTTTATAAGATACGTATGTATGGATTAAATATAGAAAAAAATTAAATTTGTATATATAAATATATTAAAACTATAAAATAAGATTAACCTCGGAAAAACCTGCTTATAAAATTTGCACTACTTGATTTCTCTTATATATTTATTGCTCGATGCTTTTAACGCAAAGTGGCTGACATCTGACGGAATATTTTGGAACTAGAGCGAAAGGTGATTGACTTCTCAGAAAACTGGTAAACTCAAATTATAAACTTCATAGATGACTATAATTCGTCTGGATATTATCTAATATGTTCAATTAATTCACAATTAATGTAACAAATGATGAAATAATAATAAAATGGAATGAGGCTTTTTCTCGTATAAACAAACATCGCCTTTCGCTCGATAGAGCACACCGTACCATTCTGCAATAGAAGTTCCAATAGGAAGCGGGGAAATAAAATAACGTTACATGAATTTTATGCCGCGAGAATCGGTTCCATCGAATTATCTTCTTAAAATTAAAAACTGTCATTTTGAGTCGTGTGAAATTTTGAAATGACTAGAAAAGGCATAAAATACGTCGTTTGAAGTGACTACGATAATGGGCCCGATTCTCGAGGCATAAAATTGCTGTTATGTTGTTATTTCCCCGCATAAAAAATAACAACATAACATAAAATTTTAGATCCTGGAATCGACCCCAATATATATACTAGATATTTTGGCAAGGCAGCCGCCTTTGGTTTCATATTAAATGAGTCACTTGAAACGACTCGACTAGCGGAATAAGGGTATTGACTCTTCAGTTTTGATCGTTTTTACCATAAGAAATCTGAAAATCTTTGGTACGAGACTTAACTATGTAAAATAGAAAAATATGCCCTATTCTATTCCATGATTTTGCAATCGAAATCAAATTTTCTTTATTATCTTTTCAAAGACTATTCCCAAATATCATTGTCCTTAAACATTTTTTTAATCGAAGTCGATGATGTACCCGATGCTTGCAAAACTGTATCAGAACTTTTCCTTTTCCGATTATTCTGTGATTTTCCTGTTGATACAGGAACGGTTACAATTGACATGGGTGTAATTTTTTTGATTGTAATTGGCGTATTTGGTGTTGATATTACATCCTTTTCAATTGAATAATCAGCAAACGTCTTTATTTTAACCCCATGAGTATATCCTATTGTTTTAAGCAAGGTGCTCGATTGCTCTTTATGTTGTAATCCAACAAATGCCTCGGTATCGTTTATCCACGATACAAATATAGAACCAAAATTACTAAAATGATTTACCAAATCAGATTGTTTCCAATTGGCTGGGAATGTAACATGAAATACATGATCTCGTGATGGAAGTGCTGTAAATAAAAAAGTTATAGTCTATGTAACCACATAAAGTTTTTTACTTACGTTCCAATCCAGATAAATTGATATAGAAAACGTCTTGTAGTCTAACACAAAATATCTTATTTTTCTTATTTTGTAGAACTTTTGAATTAGCATTCAAATCGGTCGGTTGAATTGTATAACGGCTAGTTAATCCGAGAAAGCAAACACCCGTCAAAAAAGAATCAAACCCTGCGTTATGCTCTTTCTTTTCGGTTAAACTGTAAGAGTATTCAGCTGAATCACATTCAATTTCGGGAATTTTAAATGGCCCTTTACAGATGGTATCGTAGACATCACCAAGGATCGTTGAATGTACATCGTTTTTGAACTTCTCTAAAGAACATAAATATTTGGTGTCTAGTAAGCTGAAAATAGAAAATATAATTATAAGAAACGGGTTTACAAGTTGTGATTCAATAAACTCCTACTTGGGGAATATTTCATGTGTGAATTTCTTGAACTCTTCATAATCACCTGGTATCTCACCGAAACATTGCTTTAAAACATGAAGTATGTCTAACAACATATTATGTCCAACAATCAACTTTTTCTTAAAATGGAAACGGTAAAATTAATAGACTTCATTAGAGGATAGAAATAAAGTATAAATTACAGAATCTGATATTTCTTTTAGAACTGAAGTGATTCCAACCAATTCCTCCCATTCCCTGAACTCATTTTGTATTCGTTCTTTTTCTTTCTCGCGTTCCTCTTCTGCGCTACGTTTACGCTCAATCACCAACCCTCTATTTTTATTAAATTCCTTGGAAACAGAATTAGGGAAGTGTTCATCAATTACTTGATAAATTAGTTTACGCTGGAAACTGTTACGACTACTTAATACTAGTTCTTTGTCACCCGAGTCTAAAAAAGCTTCAATTTGTTTACGAATTCCTTCCAACCATTCTTTATTTTCTTCTGGGACTGGTATAAGACTCCGGGTCGGTGATTCCTGATAAACATCCCTGTTCAGTAACGATGCCCGATGCTGTTGTTTTTCTAGCATGTGTTCTTTCAGTTTTTCAGCCTCCGAAAGTGTACTGTATGTAACACCGTCTCGAAAAAGCTTATTGAAATCAAATCCATTTTCTGCTAAAAAAGCCATTGATTGGCCCTGACATTTAAATATATTACTTCGTCGAGATCGAGGATACACATAAAAATTATAGCTACGATAGTAAAATTTGTCCGGTTCGTTTTCTCGGACATAAAACGCAGTCAGGCCAAATTGTATCAATATAAAATCTTTACTATTTTCTAACGTCTTCTTAAAATATTTTTCAGGTGTATCATATGCCGTTATGTTATTTTCCGATGCGAGCCCAGTGAATTCACCGTCTATAACAAAAAATGAAGCTTTGTTTATGGTTTCCCGAATCTCGGGAAGACTTTCTATAAAATCTAAAAGCATAAACAAAAATATTAATTCAATTTGGAAATACTATTAAAAATATTATTTACATACTGTGTTTGGTAATATCCATGTTGAACTTTATATTTTATTAATAAAATAAAAATGAAAATACGTTTTCTTTACTAAAAAAAATTAATTTTCTGTCAATCTATAACTTTCTTTGTGTGTGTGATGTGTGTATGAAGTATACGAGGAGCGTCAAAACCATCAACAATATAAAGCCATGCTAACAAATACAGAAAAAACTACTCTATAGATACAGTTGAATATATGGGTACATCCAAAACCAACAACAATTGTTGTTGGTTTTGGAAGCGTGCAAGTTGAAGAAACAAGTAAAGTAGGATACAGCTAAAAATTAAAACTTAACTTAAGAAAATTACGATATGCCAAGTGTAACTTAACGAAACAAAAATATGCTATCGTATGGTGCATTTTCTTTATGGCTAAAGCAAAAACTAAAGCATTTCAAACTTTTGCTTTAGCTGAATGTAAAGGAGAAATGCTTTAGCTGAATTTCCACTAGATGTCAAAATAGCTGTGTTGCTTTCAAAATATTACAACAACAATTGCATTGTATTCACGCCGATTGTTTTAGAATGTTAAGAAACAAATTTTTAGGATTAGGGGAAATAAAATCTACTATAAAATCTCAGGCGGCAAAATCCCTTCATGGGATGTAAATGCTAGAGAGAGAGAGAGAGAGAGGAAATAAAATCATTTTATGGTTATGGTGTTTACCGCAAGGCATTATTTTTTCTATTTTTTTCGAAAAATTTATCTTGTAGTAAAATTTGGCATTTGTTAATTGATAGCAAAATACCGAATTTAATTTGTTCTATTTCATAAAATAAAAAAAAATAAAATAAATATTAATAAAATGAACCAACACAGAAAAATTAAAACGCATTAAAAAATTAAATCCAAAAGTTGTTGCTTTCACATTTCTTAGCTAAGCTAAGCGGATTAGCGAAAGCAACACTACTAATATATTTTCTTCATCCATAAATTAGGCGTTTTCGGAAATATCCCATGGTAACTTTTGGGTAACCTATTCTGGTAATTCCCGGGGAATGGAAATTTTAAATTTTGTAGCAGTTTTATTCCCTTTTCCCCAAAAGTGTATTCTGGCTTTTGAGGAAAAAATTTTTTGGGAAAAAATTATTCCCTATTATAGCAGTTTTGACGTTTATTTTTCCATACCTATTTTAGGAAAGAATGGGAATAGAATTGAACGAAAATTTATTGTATTTTATACTTGTATCAATATTTTGACTCTAAATTTATACTGAAAACTGGTAATATTAATTGAAAATATCAATATGGGATTTTTACTTTGATAAACAAAATTAGTTTTTAGTAAAATTTGATTAAAATATCAACAGAAACCAATTAAACGTAGTAAACCATCTTTAGACTTTTGTTTTCTTGTTTTATATTGCGATCGCGTGTCGACCGAAAATAATTAAATTATTTTCCCGTAAATTTATTCCCCAATCGCCAGAATTAACTTTTGGAAAACAGGGAATTGGGGAAAAATGTCTGGGGAATAGCTGCTATAAAAAGAAATTATTTCCGGGGAATTACCAGAATAGGGCCACTGAGGGTAAAACATTACCAAATCTATTCCCGAACATGTAGAGTAACTTTAGGGTAATTCTGTCTTTCTGACAATTTCTATTTAATTAGTAGTGTCAGAAAAACTAAAGTAAAAAACTTTCAAAGCATAAACTATTAAAAAATTACAACACAACAAAAATGTACATATCTGTTAAAATACGTAATTGAATTTTGCTGAATATAAATATTACCACGCGAAATGTAATCTTACTTTGTGTATAGCCATGGGAATTTGAGTAAGTTTTGTTACCAACATTAGCTGTGTTCCAATTGAGAAAGCAAACTACTCACAAGTACTTGTAACTACTCGCAGCTACCCATGCTCAAATGGTGGTGTTGTAGATGTTGAAAGTAGTTACGCATAAATTTGACGGTAGGTATATTAGTTTCAAAAAATCTAACAGATGGCTTTGTGATGGTTTGATTATGTTGAAATGTCAGATTTATTACAATTTTTTGTTTGTTTATATATATTCGATTGATTGACAATAAGGGATTTTTGTGGAAAATTACTTATCAAATTGCAATAAAATTTGTAAAATTACAATTAGCTACTAATTATAATTATTAAATTGATCCAATTATAAATATCCTAATATATATATTTAAAATTATTAAACTGATGGAATTGATTCGACTATTAAAGCGGTGGATTTTTATAATAAATATATATAAATTCATTTTATTTACATTTTCACTATTAGAACCTCAATACTCCTCTTTCCTGCCAGTGTACGCACAGATTAAGGCTTTGCCTTCATGGTATGTCCAATTTTTGACATTATGTATTACCAAATTGTCTGAAAATATTAACAGTAAATATAACAAAATATAATAGTAGATTGCCTAAAGGAGTCATTTGACTGCTTTTTAATTTCAATTAGTAAAATATTATATTTATAATGATACAATTTCTTAAGATTTTGTGACTTTTTATACATGATATAAATGCATTTATTAATGGTGGTTTTTTAGTGCCCCCCTCTTTACTTCTGATATCCCTTTTCCGGCCCGCGATCACAATTAAGCGTGTACGAAAGAGAATCATGTCAAAAATTTATTTTTGTATGTATTTTGCGACCAACGTACACATTTATACATACCACGTAACTCGTTTTCGTCCGAAAAATTACACTATACTATGTATAACTATGGTTATTCTAGGTGATAGCCACTTGATCGGCCATATCAACTCCAAATTTTGTGCTAATATAAAAATGAATAGATTCCGGTAAACGTTTTTATTACTTTTATCAATTTTCACAAATTTATTTATTTAGAACTTAGAACAGCCACTCTTTTATTTGGTTTGCTTTTATATATTGTAAGAACACAATTCTTTATTTTAAATAGCAGAATGGAAAAACGAGGCATGTTATCCTTCTTTTGTTTGGCTGCTTTGGTATTTACTTTTTGTTTCCTCTAATAGTCTCATCTAGAGTTATTTTGTCTTTTTAGTGTTAAAAAAATTAAAATTACTCAAAAGTTACCATGAGATATTTTCGAAACGCCTAATGTGTTGAATATAATTAATTTTACAATATGCAATATAATTGTTATATAATATGAATTTTGAAATATATAATTTTATAAAATTATTCAATAGAATTTTTTGTAGTGCAAAAATATAAATCATTTTATCACTGACTGAATGAGAAATGCTTTATTTCTCAACAAAATACTGCTAATACTTATTGATTTTGTTCAATTTAGCTGTCACATTAGTAAGTTTCAATCCGTTCAACACATTCGTGCAAAAAAAGTACACAAAAGAGAATTCACCGCCGAAACGAAGGGAAAATAAACGGGCTTTATGTTTTTTGAACCAACTAACACATTTGTGCATTCTTTTCGTACTTATTTTTTTCAAAAAAAACACTATAACTATACACACAATTGCGTTGGTTGTACTTCAAATAAAGCGAAATATTTTATCAAAAACGCCATTACATACTATGGTTTGACTCACATATTTGTGTGGTTTGGACTTAAATTGAGCCATTTTTTTTTAAGTTGAAAAAGAGATAAAATAGTTAGTGGGTTTTTAGTAGTGCATCATTTGGTGATAAAAATTGAAAACTTAATTAAAATGAAGTGTTTTATGACATGCTGCTAAAACACGCCTGGAAAATTTCAGAAAGAAATTTCTTATCTTCGGTAGGTTTAAAAAGTGTTTAATAAAATAAAGTGTAAATTATATTTAAAGGAAAGTGATTTGTATGTCATTACCAGGGCTGTATTATTTTATTACTTTAATTTAATAAAACGGAGTTTATTTCTTGTATGTACTACGTGCTTTGCTTTTCATAATTTATTTTTATTTTGGAATACTTTAAGTAGAAATTTTTACTGAAAGTAAAAACAATTAATGCGTACTATATTGGAGGAATAAATTTTTTTTTGAATTTTTGTAGTTCTTAATTTCAATTTCCTAGCTTCATTGCATTCGATCGAACAAATTCTAAATACGGAACGTTGATTTATATCCCTTTTCCTAACAGACAAAAAATGTTCGTGCTTCAATTTAAGTACAACTCACACAAATATGTGTGTAAAAAATGACAGGTTGTAATGTCTTCCAGAGTTTAACGGATCTTAGTTAAATTGGAACTATTTTTGAATTACAATTTGATAAGATATAAATTATATAACATATTTCTTATTTGTTTTTGATAACGTCACTTTTCGGACGAAAACAAATATGCACAAATGTGTATGTTTGTCCAAAATACACACAAAAATAAATTGTTGACATGATTATTTTGCCTTACCGTCACAATTGTGAGGGCAGGCAGGAAAAGGGATATGCTTTCTCCTTTACCCCCTTATTTTAGATAACATATTAATTATTTTACTATTATTATAGTAATAGTGTTATTTTTCGAACGAAAACGATATACATGGAATGCACAAATGTTAATGATCCGAAATATATCCCTTTTTCCACCAAAAAAAAAAAACAAAGTCCAAACCACACAATTGTGTGAGTAATAAACCATAGTATGTAATGGCTATTTTGATAAAAAATTTCGCTTGATTTGAAGTTCAACCAAAATAATTGTGTTAATAGTGATAGTGTTTTTCTTCCGACGAAAATAAGTTTGAAAGGAATGCGAAAATGTGTAAGTTGGTTCAAAAACCATACAAAAATAAATTTTTGACATGGTACTTTTGACGTACCCACACGATTGAGTTACCGGGCTGCAATAGGGATATACAAAAATAAATTTTTGACATGATTCTTTTTCGTTACACTGGCATTTGTGAAGGCAGGCAAGAAAAGGGATATAATCTATTTTTACGAGAAATACTCGTTCGTGTGATGGCGGCTTTCTGGGACTTAAGTACGAGAATCCCGGAATTTATTGTTCATTCTGTTTTTTATTTTGACAGTGACAATGACAACTTGGCTTGCCCAAATACCTAAACGTGATTTTGTTTTTTAAATATTACACGTGCATTTTACTCAATAATATGAAATATCTCGTAATTAGCTATAATTAAATTAATCGCAGGCAATGCTACTATTTTGTCCGAACTGCCGTAATATATTACTAGCTGAAGAGAGTGCTACTGGTGTAATTCGATTTTCGTGTGCTACATGTCCATACATTTGGAAAATTAACAACCGAATTACGACAGTTACTTATCCAAAATTAAAGGAAGTTGATCATGTTATGGGCGGTGCAGCTGCATGGGAGAATGTAGATTCCACTGATGTCGTATGTCCAACATGCAGCAATGGGCGAGCCTATTTTATGCAAATACAGACGCGTAGTGCTGATGAACCTATGACAACGTTTTATAAGTGTTGCAATCAATTGTGTGGTCATAATTGGAGAGATTAAATTATAGGTGTTAATGATAAAAAAATCGAAAAACTATTTAGATTAAGTTGAATTGTGTTGAATATTTAAAATGAATGTGCTTAATGAATTTACTAGTAAAATTTATAAAGTGAATGTTGGAAATTCAGTCAAAATTGCATCAGAACTACTGAAAAGGGGAGAAATAATTGCTTTACCAACCGATACTGTATACGGGTTGGCGTGTAGTGCAAACGATCCTAAGGCTATACAGAAATTGTATCAAATCAAAGGGCGAGAGGAAAATAAGCCGGTTGCAATATGTGTTGCAGATTACAACGATCTCAGATATTGGAGCGATGCGAAACATCTGTCAAATAAGCTGTTGGAGCTATTACTTCCCGGACCTGTTACTATAGTTGTTAATAAATCAAATAAATTAGACAATCCTTATTTAAATCCGGGATTTAAAAAAATTGGAATTCGAATTCCGGATTTTGATTTCATTCGTAATTTGTCCCGCGTATTTCAAGATCCAATTGCGTTAACTAGCGCAAATAAAAGCTCGGAGAAGAGTACACTGACTGTAGCAGAATTTGAAAAGTTGTGGCCTCTGCTAGGCGGAATATTCGATGGTGGACAATTAAGTGAAAGTGAATATCAGCGCGCTGCGTCAACTGTTATTGATCTATCCATGGAAGGTTATTTTAAAATAATTCGTGAAGGGATTGCAATGAACGAAACATTAGATATAATGGATCAATTTACAATACTGAATGTTATGAAATAAATTTTGACTGTAATTTATAAAATAGAAAATAATTTATTTGAATTTCGCTAAATAGTCCCAAACTATCTAAATCTCTATGAATTATCATTGTATGTTGATTTGCCTATTGATATAGGTCGACGCTGCGAAGGAAGTTTAGAATTAATACGCTGCCATCTGGCCGGAGGCCAAACTATGTGTGATGCTTTGGCGGTCATTAAACCAAGTGAAACCGGACCAAATGAATTACTATCCATAGAACGTCCTGTATGATCGCCCTCTATCCAACAATGTCCTTCTGGTACTTTTACATATGGTTTTTTGTATCCAATTGTAGGGATGACATCGCCTTGCAGCCCAACCACCCGCTTGATAATGGTCTGTTCCGGGTCCTTTGGTGAGATCAGCGATATAACATCACCTCGTTTAATATTATAGCGTACAGCGGGCCATTTTGCTAGAAATACATAATCCGTTGAATTTATATTCTCTGGATTAAGTGCAGGCTGCATCGACACTCCTAAAATTGAATTGAACTTCTGTAAATTTTAATGCTTCCGAAAAACTCAACGCTTAGCATACCTTCAACTTTAGCGATATATCCAACACAATCGAAAAATGTTACACCAACGGGAATACCAATTAAAATCGATTTTAAAAATAGAGGTATTTTCATTTCATACAACAGTAGTATTATATAAAAAAATTAAGAGATTTAAAGAATTACAAAATAGAAACTTCACAAAACATCGCACAACTCCTTCATGGATATTGAAAGAAAATCGGAATGACAGATTCAAAATTTATTTGTTTTGTTGACAGATCAATATCATCGGGTTACACTAATTTACATGAGTCGCACGGTAAAGAGGTTTTCTAATTTTCTATAAAGAAAACTCGTGAAAAATGGTTAAAATAGGATTGCAAATTACAGCTCAATTCGAAAATGTATATGAGCTGAAAACATGTCACCCGAATTATTCATTTTTTGTGAAAGTAAAATGTTCAAATTGCGGTGAAGTATCCGAAAAGTGGCATGACATTACAGAGTCTGATTTTGTAAATAAAGACAGTCGAAATCCAAAAGGGTTCAACTTCTACATGAAGTGTTCATTATGCGGTCGCGAAAATGCAATGGATATTGTGCCTGGCAGTAATGGTAAGCATAATGCACAAAACTATGAACTTGGTAAAGTATGGAATGTAATTGTAAATCTTTCCAGCTACGTATACGGTCGACGATACGGGAAAATTTAAAACGATCGTCGCTTTTGATTGTCGTGGGATAGAGCCTATCGAATTTTCACCCCGTGCTGGATGGATAGTAAAAACATCTGAAACCGGTGGTCAAACGTTTGAGGATGTTGATCTAGCCGAAGATGATTGGGCAGATTATGACGAGAAAAATGCGAACTCTGTAGGGATTTCGGAATTTAAATCTCAATTTGTAAAATTAAAGAAATAAATGATGAAATATATTACATGTATTTCAAAAAATTGTACAGTAGAATTCTGTGTGATGAATCAACCCCTATGATATCGAAGTAATACCTCTACCCCTATACTGACCCCTACCCAAGTTCGAATTTTCGAAATTTTCTATACTTGAATCTCACTACGAAAACAAAATAAAAAAAATCAGCCAATCAAATTTAGCCAACACTAAAAAGAAGAGAACCGGCAGTTCACATATCATTTTCTTGTGTATTTTCTTTCTGGCCACGTCTGTCTTAAGTTACAATTTGTGAAATTAATTTTTATTTTATTTTTAATTTAGATTAATTTACACTGCTAATATATAATAGACAAAATGTATTTTAAAAATGTTGTGGTGCTATTAGCACTGATTGTTTGCGCTTTTGGTGGAGAACAAGATGTGCTTGACTTGACAGATGATGATTTTTCTACCAGAGTTGCTGAAACCGAGACTACACTAGTTATGTTCTATGCGCCATGGTAAGTGTTCCCCATATTCACAATTAATATTGTGGTTATTTTCCGTTAACATAATGTTTTGTGTATACTAAGGTGCGGTCACTGTAAACGTTTAAAACCCGAATATGCAAAGGCTGCCGAACTAGTTATTGGTGATGATCCACCAATTGCGCTTGCCAAAATCGATTGTACCGAAGCTGGTAAAGAAACTTGCTCGAAATTCGGCATTTCCGGTTATCCTACTTTGAAGATTTTTAAAAATGGTGAAGTTTCACAAGACTATAGTGGTCCACGAGAAGCTGCCGGTATTGTAAAATATATGCGTGCACAAGTTGGTCCAGCATCACGTGATTTAGTAGGATTAGCTGCATTCGAAGCATTCTTAAAGGCGGAAGAACCATCTGTTATTGGTTTCTTCAAAAAAGAAAGTGATTTGAAAGGAACTTTCTTGAAATATTCAGATTCGATGCGTGAAAAACTCCGCTTTGCACATACAAGTGATCCAGCCATACTCGGAAAACAAGGTGTTGATGATGCTATCATTTTGTTCCGTGCACCGCAACTTAAAAATAAATTCGAAGATAGTTCAGTAGTATTTGATGGCGAAACTAAGGAAGAACTTTCAACATTCGTTAAAGCTAATTTACAAGGTCTTGCTGGTCACCGTACTCGTGAGTCTCTTCCAGATTTCAAACATCCATTAGTAGTGGCTTACTATGCGGTCGACTACGCTAAAAATGCTAAAGGTACCAATTATTGGCGCAATCGAATTCTCAAAGTTGCGAAAGAATTTGAGGGTAAAATAAATTTCGCAATCAGTAGCAAAGATGATTTCCAACATGAATTGAACGAATATGGATACGATTATACTGGAGATAAACCCGTTATTCTAGCCAAAGATGCATTAGGACAAAAATTCATAATGAAAGATGAATTCTCAGTTGAAAATATTCAATCATTTGTTACAGAATTACTTGCTGGTAATTTGGAACCATATGTAAAATCTGAAGCAATTCCAGAAAGCAATGATGGTCCAGTAAAGGTAGCTGTCGGCAAGAATTTCGAAGAACTTGTAATGCAGAATGGACGTGACACTTTAATTGAATTCTACGCTCCATGGTGTGGACATTGCAAAAAATTGACTCCGATCTTTGAGGAACTTGGTGAAAAACTGAAAGGTGAAGATGTCGACATCATTAAGATGGATGCGACCGCCAATGATGTACCACCACTATTCGATGTAAAAGGATTCCCAACGTTATACTGGTTACCCAAGGATAAACACAGTACACCAGAACGGTACGAAGGAGGTCGGGAACTTGAAGATTTTATCAAGTTCATTGCACGACACTCCGCAAGCGAGCTTAACAGCTTCGATCGAAGCGGCAAAGCAAAGAAATCTGAGTTGTAAGTTAAATATAATGTTGTCTGTGTAACTTGTAAGGAAACATCATAAATTGTAAAATAATTCAACACGCCTTGATTATATAAAAAAGTAGGTTGTAGCCCGGCGAAAGCCCACAAGAGCCACGTAAAAACATTAAAAAATTGCTGATTAAATTTTTTTTATTTACGATTGAAGTTTGTTTTCTTAGTATTTTTTAATTAATTATTAAATAAATTATATTATAATTTCTTTTTTAATGTTAGGCAATAATATAATTAATTATAAAAAGAAAAATATTCTGTTTTATTCAAAATAAAGTTAATACATTTTTTTTATACATTATACATACAAAAAAAAGTCTGATTACAATTACAAGAAACAAATAAAAATTGCGAATCTTATTAAAAATCATCAATTCATAATATTTTTTTCTACTTTTAGTTCTAAAAATTGATGGTTGATTTAAATAAATAAAAACTTAAAAATTAAAATGGTTCTAGTTATTAATAAATTAAGTGCTGCTTACGTACATATGTACTTTAGCAATTTAGTTTGACCTAAAAATTTCGGAATTTTTTGATAGCAGTGGCATGCCACGCGGAACTAAGGCCTTCGGTAGTAATTAGCGGTAATTTTTGATTATGTAGCGATTTCCGGAAATACAAATAGTTTTGAAATATGTTACGGTTTTGATTACGTTGCGATTGTAACAATTTAATTGCTTAATTGAAACAATTTAATATTTTGAGTTATGTAATCTGTGCTCGT
Organism: Nephrotoma appendiculata; assembly: GCA_947310385.1. Taxonomy (NCBI): domain Eukaryota; kingdom Metazoa; phylum Arthropoda; class Insecta; order Diptera; family Tipulidae; genus Nephrotoma; species Nephrotoma appendiculata. The sequence continues at coordinate 306,435,967 of OX371225.1, read as the reverse complement.
TTTGAGAAACAAAATACATTTGGGTAATTAATTGCGGTACTATAGGATAATACATAATAATTAATTCTTGATTGTTCATACAAAATGCGGGTAGCATGGTGACTACTGATTATTGATAAGAAATTGTTTAACCGGCAAAACTGTGTACATAGTTGTATTAGTAGATAAAATAGTGATAAATAAAATCAAAAGTAATGCAATGTCTTTTCTCATTGTAGACCAGCTTAACATACATCGGTTCGCCAGCAATTGGCTACCTGCCGAGTTGTACCAGTTTGCGGATTTGTTCTAGTTACTGCACCGGCAGTATTTTTGTGTAAATATTCGACCACACGGCTATTAATGGCACATATGTTACGGTTTTCGGTATGCCTCACTCTATAAAATACCACATTCAAATATACTTTGCACAACAACTTTAGCACAAATAAATAACGCAATGGTAAAATTTGAGAGGATAATTTGCGGAAACGGGGCACGTAGGGAAACTTTATTCTCAAGTTTCTCTGCTATGATATAGGCATGTAACTGTAAATAGCTCTGCTATCACTCGATAGGTTCCACCTATATTGCCGAGTGCGATGGACGCTTTACGAATATCCCTTTTGAACTTGTTCAGTATATTCGGCCTTATTTGATTGCCTAGAATTTGGAAATTCCCGTATAACTAACATCTTGCCGTTTCATTATTTTGTAACTAATCGATCGTTCACTCAACAATATTTCGGTTGGGATGACTCAAGCTAGAATAGTATCCGCTTCGGTTGAAAGTGTTCTATACACTTTAGTAATACCAAGGAGAATTGCCTTTTGTGCACTTTGTTTCAAATCAAACCCTTCTTTAACTAATTTTTTAAACACAAAGAAAACCTTTTGATGACACCATCTTTATTCTCCTTCCACGAATAAGCACCAAAAGTGGTCTCCTAATGCCAAAGGATTCTTTAAGTTGGATCATATTCATAACGATCTTGGAGGAGGATAGCTCAATTGCACCAATTAACCCTGTCTATGTCGTTCTGCGCTTTCTCCTGAATGCTTAGACTTAATTTGCTGCTTGTGGACAACCTTTATTTACGTCTTTCGAACGCGTGCCGTGGTTTCATACAACGCTTGCCGATCTGTCAGAACTGTTAATGTTCGAATTCTTTCACTATAGTAGGTCACTACAGATTATCAAAAGTTCCAAATACATCTAGGAATACTCCTGAGACGCGAGTCCTGCGTTAGTCCCGATCTACACTTCAACCTGACCACCAATCAGCTGCAATTGTATTAAAATAATGCCCCTATTATGGTTATCACCTACGCGTCACTTGGCGACGTCAAGTATCGCCTCATTCAAATGTTGGTATTATGATTCTCGCCGTGAAAACAAAGTGAGCAAGAGTGATGGCAAAAATGATCACCTAAAATTTTTATGTGATGTAGTGTGATTTTTTTTTAAATTTAAAAATGGCTGGCAGTGATAATGTAATTTTTATTTTTAAATTATTTTTATGGTAAAAATAATTTGTTTGTGCATTTTATAACAATTTTTTTTATTTTATTTCAAAATATATGTATTTACAAATCCAGGCAATTTCATCACGAAAAAATAAATCGATAATACTGATCATTATTAGTTAATCGTATTTAATATTTTTAATTATTAGCTTTAGAATATTTTATTATTTCAACTAACTATGTAAAATGTAAATACATAAACAAACACATATAATCTGTGTGTTTACACCTTGTTTACACGAAGACTTTTTTTGTTGGATTTTTTTATGTTTTCCATACAAAACCGGTTTTGAGACGAAATGTTTGTGGATTTTTTTTCATCCTAAATTTTGATGGTTTCTTGGTTTTTTTTCACTAATGCTAATACAAACGAAAAAAAAATCAATAAATAAAAACTCATCAATGTTTTCATGTTTTTATTTTTAGTTTTGTTTTTGGTGTTACATACGAAAATAAGAATACATTTTTTTAAAATATTTTCTGTTTTTTTTGATCAAAAGTTACAGTTTTTTAATACATTTTAAATTATTTGATTTGAAATTTAAAACATATACCCATATACACATATAAAGGTTTAGCAAAAAAATCCAGTTGAATGACGCCTTATCTAAACGACGTGGTATTTTAACGCCGAAAAATTGATTGAAAAAGTCCATGTCTAAACACGCCCAATATATCAAAACTGCTAACAATAACAAATATCTAAATCGAATAAAAGTTCCACTATATATATCATGTGCCTATCCGTGGCACCAGCCCTGGAATATAAACTATTTTAAATACCCTACAGATTTTTTAGCGATCGATATTTGTGCTTCGGAATGGAAGCGATCGAATGCGTTGGACGATTTTAATATTTTTGATATTCTCTTGATTTGGCCGTGTGCGATGCAAACGATTATCTAAACTCATACATCGAAAAATTATTCACTCGGGAATTTAAACACATAAAAAATTTACATGGCACAAATAAATTCGAGCATTTCGATTTGGAATGTTACCTAGCTGAGAAGAAGCGGAATGGTTACGTACACATTGACATATATTTGTATTTTATTTATTCGTACGGCGAACTTTTAAAAACCATCAATTGGGCAAATCATAATATTCAATATTGGCTTGAAAGTGATGTTTATTTTTTTATGATCATTAAAACGATATTCCCTAATATTGATATACAAAATAATAAGTACCTCAAATTGGATTCATATAAATTGGCTCCCGAACAAATTTTAAGAGATATCCAACTGTCAAAGTATGGGAACATGATACTAAACATTTCTAGGTTAGGTTAGGTTGGAGTGGCTGCTATCGCACACTTAGGCCAGTATTGGCCCATTGTGATACCACAGGATCCTATCTCCCCTTTACTCCTGCTGAAACCACCCAGAGCTACTTATGTAACGTAAAATATCTCGTATTCCACAGCCCGCGAGTTCCGAAAGGCTGTCCATACCGTACACACCTAAATACTTATGCCTTCTGTATGATAGTGCCGGACACGAGCATAGGAAGTGATCTAGCGTCTCTTCCTCCTCTTCGTCTAAACAACTTCTACAGAAGTCATTCGTCTGTAGACCCAGCCATCTTGCATGTTCCCCAAAAAGGCAGTGTCCTGTCAGTATCCCTACGACCAATCCTAACTCTCGTTTTCCCAGGGATACTAGTGCTTTGGAGCGCCGCAAGTCCAGTTTTGGCCAAACCAGTTTTGCTACTCTGCACGTGAGGGTGTTGGTCCACCTCTCATTTGTCAAGGCGATTGCCTTTTTACTGAGCGCCGATCTAAGCGCTGCTATAGGCCTCCCCAGATCTGCCCTTTCCGGTTGCATCTGGAGAGTCGTACCGTACCTAGCTAGTTCGTCCGCCCTGCAGTTTCCCGTGATGTCCGAGTGACCAGGGACCCAGATTATCTGGATACTGAAATACTCGCTCATCTCCTTAAGAGATGATCGGCAATCCAGCGCCACCCGTGACTTCAGACAAACTGCCTCTAGCGATGTGACCGCCGCCTGACTGTCCACATAAATTGCGATATCCCTAACATATACCACGTTATGCTTCAACCATGTCCCGAATTCGCCTATCGCCACCACTTCAGCCTGGTACACGCTGCAGTAGTCAGGGAGACGAACGGAAATATTAACATTAAGCTTCTCACAGAAGACTCCGGCTCCTACTTTGCCGTCTAGCTTAGAACCGTCCGTGAAAAGTTGCAGTGCCTCGTTTTCCAGTATTGATCCATTCCTCCAGGATTCTCTCGAAGGAAAGATGGTCCGGAAAACTTTATCGAAGCACAACGTTGGTTTAATATAATCTAGATTCGCCAGTTCTTCCCTTAGCGATCTAACTATCGTTGAGTGTCCCGCCTGAAGACACTTTCACTGAGAGACAGCCGAGAGCCTTGTATCCACATTGGCTGCCATCTGCTTACCAAAAAATTCGATTGGAATAAGGTGGAACATAACCTCTAAAGCGCGTGTAGGTGTTGACCTAAGCGCCCCACTTATAATCATGCAGGCCGTTCTTTGCACCTTCTCCAACATCTTCCTATATGTTACCTTCTCCAGAGCTGGCCACCACACACCCACCCCGTACATCAGCACAGGTCTTACCACAGCGGTATAGAGCCAGTGTACCAGCTCTGGTTTTAGACCCCATGTCTTCCCTATGGCGTTCTTACACGAGTAAATGGCTACATTAACCTTATTCACCCTTTCTACAATGTTAGGCTTCCAGCTTAGCTTACTGTCCAAGATTATAGCCAAAAATCTCGCTCTGTCAGCAAAAGCCAGTCTAGTGCCGTTCACGGTAGGAGGACTAACTACCGGAATTTTATATTTCTTAGTAAATAATACCAGCTCTGTCTTGGAGGGGTTAATCCCTAATCCACATTTGCTGGCCCATTTCGTAACGATTAGGAGTGCATTCTGCATAACATCCCTAATCGTATCCAGATATTTGCCTGAGACAGCTATCGCTACATCATCCGCATACGCTACAACCCCTATCCCCTCTCCCTCCAGTTCCAACAGCAATCCATTCATCACAACACTCCAAAGAAAGGGGGACATTACACCTCCTTGCGGGGTTCCTCTAACCACCCGCCTTCTGATGGTGGCTTCCCCCAGTTTCGAGGTAATAATCCTGCTTACCAGCATCTGATTTATCAACCTACATATGGGGTAGTCCACGTGCAAAAATAGCAATCCTTCCATGATCGCCTCCGTTTTAACATTATTAAAGGCACCCTCAATGTCGAGAAATGCTACCATACAGAACTCTTGCGAGTAAATTGACTTCTCAATCATGCGTACTAGATCGTGCAGAGCTGTGTCCACCGACTTTCCCTTACAGTACGCATGCTGCGACATTGCCCAACTCCTGGGCTCAATTTTTGATCGAATACCTATATCTACCAACCTTTCCAAGGTTTTCAACAGAAAGGATGATAGAGTTATAGGTCTCAGATCCTTTGGATAGGCATGCGAGCTTTTTCCCGATTTCGGGATAAAGACCACTCTGACCTTCGTCCATTTTTTAGGAATATATACCAGTTTCAGACATCCCATGAAGATACCTTCCAGCCAGGGGAGGATGACTGCTGAGTTTCTCTGGATCTCTGCTGGTATAATCCGATCCGAGCCCGCCGATTTATAAGGTTTAAACCCGTTCAGCGCCCAACGGATTCGCTCCTTATCCGCGATGCCCTCCATCTCTATTGAAGGTGTTACTCGATTAGCTCCAGGCTCTGTCGAGTTTTCAAAGCTTCCCGGAAAGTGGGTCTCGATGAGGAGCTCCAATGATTCCGCACTTGAAGTTGTCCATGACCCGTCTGGTCTAATTAAATAACTAGGACTGGTTGGGTTAGTAGCTAGAATTTTCCTAAGGCGAGAAGTCTCAGAGACCTCTTCCATTCTACAACAGAAGAGTCTCCAAGACCCCCTTTGTGCCTTCCTCAACTCTTTTTTGTACTTTCTGAGGTCCTCCTTATAGGAGTCCCAATCCCGAACCTCCCTTGTGTTCTTAGCTTTATTAAAAGCTCTCCTACACACACTCCGATATGTTCCCAACTCTTTGGTCAACCATATCGGTTTCTGCCTACCCTTAGGCTTTATTAGGGGGCACGCAGCATTAAATGAATGATTGCATGCCTTTGTGACAATATCAACCATGCCATCTAATTCCTCTACTGTCGCCGGAAGTCCAGGAACCTCCAGCGGCAGTAGTTCCTTCAACACCTCTCCATATTTGTTCCAGTTTGTCCTTCTGGGATTCCTGAAGGATTTCCGGGTAACAGGTTTAATGTCGAGGTTATAAACTACATATCGATGATCAAAGAATGAGTGCTCTTTCGCCACTCTCCACCCTCTGATCATATGAAAGATCGTTTCTGACACAAAGGTGACATCTAAAACCTCCTGTCGATTTTTAACAATAAATGTTGGTTCTCGTCCAATATTGCAAACTAAAAGGTTGGTATTTAATAAATAATCAAAAAATAACTCACCCCTCTCGTTGATGTCTGTGCTTCCCCAGATTGTGTGGTGCGCATTTACATCACATTCGAGTACAACACCTACCCTTCTTTGATCTGCTTCCCGGATCAGTTCCCCCAGGTTGTCCGGTGGAACCTCCTTCTCGCGATCCATATAGGCTGAGGCTAGCCATAGCTTCCCACAGCCAACCTCAGCGCTCACCGCTGTAACGTCTCCGCTACTAAATTGTGGAAGAAGAAAAGTATTCAAATTATTTTTCGCTAAAATACACGATCTGATCTTCTCAGAGTTGCTTGAGTATAATAGTTTATACCCTTTCATTCTGAGGCCACAGATCCTGTTATTGTTAATCCAAGGTTCTTGGATTAACACTAAATCCTCATCTGACTTAGTCAGTCTGAGAACGAGAGCTGCCGAGGCAGCCTTCGTGTGATGTAGGTTTATTTGTACAATGCTAACCATTGTAGTCGACCTTACTCACCTCTTCCTGCACTCCCTGCATCAGGATAGTGCCATCTACCTCTTTGTTCTGGACGCTGTCTTCCTCTCGTCGAGAGCCTGCCAGTATGTCCCCATCAGACTCCAGAGAGAGGAGGCTACCTCCCCTAACTATGCTCCCCAGAGCCGAAGCATTACTTTCCTGGCCGTCCTCAGCCCGCTTGACCGTCTCCTGCTGGGTCCGTTCGCCGTCACTCCCAGGCTGGTCTTTCGCAGTTGCGTCGGTCTCGTCCTTTTTATATACTTTGAGAGTGATCGACCCGAACCCGAAGTTGATCACTCCCTTTGATTTTGCAAGGGAAGCCAGGGATTCTTTATTGGTCAGCATGATTGCCAATCTAAAGCCTCCCTTAGCTTCCTCTCGCTTTATAATCCTCCAGTCTTCCGTTGGAAGATCGGGATTACTGGCCTGAATGATCTCGAGGATCTCTTCTATTTTATCCGGCTCGGTTGGCAGCCAAACACGTTCCCTCGGCCTGCTCGGGATTTCCTCCCTGCAGACTGCCTCAAGCCTCGCGCCCGGCCACACCTCGCCTACTTCGGCCATTGCCCTTTTGTAAAGGTCGACCGATCTCTGATCTGAGCACGCAGTCAACTTCACGCGCCCCTGGTACCATCCCGCATCTCTGCAGGACGGGGGGGATCCCGGATTTTCTCTCAGGATCCGCAGAAAAATGGAGTTTAGTGCGTTAAACACTACTCTCCATTTCTCTGACGTGATGCTCCCATCTTCCTGACTTCTGTCAATGACGGCTAGCACCAACACGTGCTCCTTTAGGATCTCACTGAATAGCTTCAGTTTTTGATCCCTAGGAGCACCCGACGTCTTTTCTACTTGGATCTTGGCTCGCTTACTCTCGCCCGTTTCCAGCTCTTCCTGGGACCTCTGTCTTTTAGACACAAGGACCCTTTTCGAGCTGTCACGGCCGACAGTTTCTTTAGCCCATGCCACAGATCCTCGTTGTTCTACTGTAAGCTGCCCCTCAGGGGTCGCAGCCAGTTTTTCTAAAACTCTATACGCCGACCGTCTCTCCTTGTATCGACGCTTCGACTGAGGGATCTCTCTCAATTCCCCCTTTTTTCCTTTAGCGGTTCCGCTTCCACCTGGCTTCGATGCCAAAGTGTCGCTTATCCCTGATGATGAAGCCCCACCTTTACGATTAGAGTTGCTAACTTCTTCCGGTTTTTGAAGGGTGCCGGCCCCTTTAGTTTTAATTTTAGTTTCTTCCATGTTTTTCCCACGAGTATCGGAGAAATATAGGTCAACTTGCGCAGAGATCCGTATACGCAAGCAAGGCTAAATACAACTGGAGGTCGCCAGGTATCCAGAGGGCTCCGTTCAAGACTAGGCTTTGTTAAATGGGCCCCCAGCCTAGCCGATCATCAGCACGGGTCGCGTAACACCTTAATCCAGCCCATTGGCTTACTGAGCACCCCACCCCCCGCACCCTCGCCCTCCTCCCACATTCACTCACTCATTCACCCATTCATATGGATATCCCAAACAAATGGGACCCACTTCATTCATGGGATTACCGTTTATAGGGTTCCCCACTCACTACCTCGAGGCCCGGGAGCACAAGGAGACGTGATGCTCAGTTCACCGTGGTTATGGTCGATGGTTTTAAGGCGCCATCAGTTCGCCTTTCCCTACTGGGTATCCTAGGCACTCAGAATTTGGTGAACAGAGGTTAACCACTCCCCCGTTCTCTGAGACTCTCCTCCCAGCAGAGCTGCGGTTGGGGACGGTTTATTTAATTCACCGCTAACCTACCTATCGATAGGCCGTTCACTATTCACCACCTGTGACCCCCCCGATAGCTGCAGCTCGCCACGGGTAAACATTTCTAACTATAAACACTTTTCTTTTAATATGCTAAATGGTTTGTTGAAAATAGGACAGGTGATCCGAATCGAAATTAATATTGATATACTCGAAAATTTCGATATTATTCCAGAAGGTCGTGTAGGGCGCACAATAGACCATAAAACGATTTACTTTTACAGTGATACAGGTGGCAATGTACAAAATATTGAAAATATTTTGAAATATCTCTCGAAATTTCATGCGAAAGATTTAAGCGCCCTATTGTCCATCATCATTAAGAATTGTGTGATCGATAACTATGAAATTTTTAAAAAATTAGATTTATATTCGTTCTCTTTTCAAAACACGGAAATAAGTCTAATCGATTTGCGGATATTTTGTAATCACCAGCAAAATTTAAAATCTTTATATTTTATTGATTGTATTCAATTTGGGGATCATCATTTAATTCAGTTACTCGTAGACAACCATCTTAAAATCAAAGTACAGTATTCTATTTGTAATATTTTGAAAATGTTCTACTAATTTGTTATTTGTAAATTTCAGCGACTTTCCGTTGAAGGATTGCACTCGGTGACTATCAATTTTTATTTTATGTTCGCAGAACACCAGCCACGGACCAAGGAGCTTATTAAATTTAAAATATCCGGACTTTTCCCAATAATTAATCTTAAATCGATAGAAATATTTAAGAATTTAACGTTTGTTCTTAATCAGCGAGACAATGTAATTGATGTACTAAACGGTTTTAATGAGGTGATCGATATTTATGATTTATTTTATTCTAGCGATATAAATGATCGAGATACTTATGATTTTTATACGTAAAATATATTATTAACCATTCTATAAATTTATTTAATCTCCGTGTCGGTCGATTCGCTACTTACTAGTCCGTTCCATACCACATGCTAGAAAAGCACTTGTGTGCTGCAAGAAATGAGTTGAAAGAAAGCTCGACAGAAACATGTTAACAGCCAGAAAGTGTAAATTAATACAATTAACACAATTAAGGTGATGATAAAGGTCCCACTTGTCTGACCCTCATATTTTGATTCAGAAATTTTAGATTCAGTCCATTTTAATTTGCAGATTGAGTGAACGTTGGTGATGTTAGAGTTCCCGTGCACTGATCAATGACTGTTTGTTGTATATATAGGGACGAGTTATCGTATATATGCTATGCCATTAGCCTCTGCCAATGACAGAACCGCATACGTAATGTAATACATAGCTCTGACTTCTTTCCAAGGCTCAGCCGTAACTAACACAAAGAAACCTGGAGGAGGAGTTCTTTTGACTATTCATTCATCACTTGGCAATGCTGAATTTGAACTAGCCCCATCGTCAACTGAACAATTATTTGTAAAAAAAATTATAGAAAAATATGTATTTACCATACTGTCCCCCTCATTCTGGAAGTGAACTGTTTGCAAAATATTGTGATGCAATTGAAGTTGCTTATAACATTCTGGCACTTGGATATTTCAATATACCATATACCCAATTGAAGACACTTGTGTTTCATCACGCAATGTAACTCTAGCACAATTCTCACATGGAACCTGTAACAAATAAATAACATTGAACGAGGGTGGGCAAATTTTTTATTTAATCTTTAGTTAACTAATGAACTAAATTCACTTAGAATGTCTCAATTATTAGCACCATTATGATAGCTAATGCAGAATAATAACTGCCATACAAAAACACTGTGACTCATAACTTCAGAAAGATCAATGCAAACGGAATGCATTTCATTTAGTTATTCAAGAAATAACATCTAACAATATCGACGCAAACAAATGCAAGGCTGGCTAGCTCAGCCCTTGGTGAAGCATGATTTGAAATTTCTTAAATTACAATTTCTTAAATACATCAAAAAAATCGAGGACATGATTAAGTTCAATCCAAAATACTTTTGAAAGTCTCTAAATCATGAAATCCTAAAGTATTAGCCAATATGTTTGCTCAGTTCTTTCAATCAGTCTACACACCTGAAGACATCCATGACTACTAAGCACCAACTGTACTTAAATTGCAACCACTCTGCAACAATTTCATATGCCAATCATCATTCATGACAATTTTATGAATGCAATTAGTGAAATTGGGGACGGTTGTGGTCCCAATCGAATTCCACCGTTTAATATAAAAAATCGCGCTGATCAATTTATCCTGCCTGTTATTCTGCTCTTCAATTTGTCACTGCGAAGAAGATTGTTTCCCAGCAGATGGAACACCTCGAAACTTACACCAATTTTCAAACACATCTATGATACCGCAGTTATTTGAAATTCTTGTGTGTAACAATTTCAAAAACCTCATTCGGCAAACATCTGTCCAATTTAAAACATCAGTTTATGCTTGCTAAATTCACATCGGTAAATTTAGTTGAGTATGCAAAGTGTTCTTAAAGCCATTAAACAGCAAGTGAACTCAATTTATACGGGCTGTATCAGTCATAACAAAACGTAGGCCAATCTGCGGGTTTTATCAATTGGTTTTTCTCACACCAGTCGGTTAAATTACAATATATTGAAATTGGAGAACAAAGATCAAATACTAATATATTATTTATCAATTCTATTTGCGGATGATTAAGAAATCTTCAGAAATATTGCAAACTAACAAGATTCCAAATTACTACAAGATGACGATAGAATCAGCGAGTGGTGTGAAGTCAACCAATTGACATAGTAGTAGACCATGACACACGAGCGAATAAGATTGATTGAAGCTCGCTTTATGATTATCGCCCTTCTACGTATTCCTACGCATTTTGATTTCAAAGCCAAATCTGATCACCTTAGCAATGCATAACAAGTAGAAAAAATAAAATAAATAAACAACTACGATAAACATTTAACTTCATGTATTTCAATGAATTTTCAATGTTTTCTTTTTTGTTTTACATAATTTCCCATCACAACTATTTAGTGTTGTTTTTGCTGTTTTCTGTTGTTTTTTTTTTGTAAATAGTTTTGTTGATTTTACTCAAGAGCTTTATTACCAAAATTGTAATAATTTAATTTTTATTATTTATCGTTTAATCAATACGATAGACGGGAAAATATTTCTCATTATTAATTAACACAAAAATATATTTTTCCAGTTTTTAGTTTTTCCGAAAAAAGAAAAACGCACTAGAACGTGAAAGCGCGACAAAAATCGCGGTGAGATTTTATTTTTGGTATATCGGATTCAACAATATTTTCATAAAAGGAAGCACAAAACTAGCACAGCAAAATGCCACTAAAAACAGAGGGAGGAAAAACACGGAAAACCGTAACAAATGTTCGTATTTTTCATTTTATTATTGTTGATCTTGTGAAAATATATTGAACATCGTAGAGTTTACCAAACCGCGAGGTTTCGTGGGTTTTTATAATTTTCAGCATTTGTGATTAACTGAGTGACGTTATCTGTCTTTTGAACGAGATTGTTTATGATTCTATCGATTTATTAATTTTTTATAGAAAATGAGTTGCTGGCATTTAAATATATATATTGAACGAATCCTAATCGTGTGTCGAATATTAGCCAAATGGTTGGAAATAACATCGAACTGATACCAGATTGTGATGGATTTAGCGTCTTAATAGTTTTGGATTACACAAACTTGACTTTCGACTTATCTTTTCAACGTGCAATAATTAATTAATTCAACAAACTTTATCTACTGCATTATCAATTTGAAAGGGGGTCAATTTGAAACGGAAAACTCTTAGTTTCATTACGCATCAGAATTTGTATGAAGAACTATACTGCATTGTATAAATTTATCAAATTTTTAAGCTACATTCTATAATTTAGAGTTGTAACGAATCAATACATTTTATCTTTATCTTTTAGACCTAACTCAAATATGTTGAGCCTGGTCGTTCAAAATTTAACCTTTTAACTAAAATTTTGACAAACTTTCATTTTGAAAACTTATAGTGAGGTGTTACCGGATTTTCGCGGTTTAATTAATAACACTCACTATATTTATTTTTGCAATAACTATTTATTTATTATATGTTATTTATTATTTAATTATAAAATATAGTTATAACTTTTCGCTATAATTATTATTAACGCCTAGTTCACCAAGATGGTGGTGGTTCGCACCAAGGGTGAACGATTGTTCGGCAACACTTTATTTTTATTATATATGAGACTGTGTCTCATGAGCTTCTAAACGCGACTGATCTTTTTCGTTTCTTTCGTTTCAATTCCTTTTTGGTAATTCTCGATATCTATCGACTATCGATAAATATCGAGATTCGCGAATTAGTTTGTAGGTGGCGAAATAGCTATATTCAGCAAAACGAGCAATGCCTCGTAATTAAGCGGCGCGGTGTATAACGAGGAGCTCGTTACGAGGAGCTACGAGGAGTGCCACGAAGTGAAAATGATTTTGAGCCGCTACATCACTCCCCTCCTGGATCGAAAACCGTAGTGTTTGAAATTGAATGTAACCGTTTTTGGGACACTACGTTTTTCGACTGGGTTTACCACAAGTATTCCGTACGCTGGCTTAAGCCTGTCGATGCCAATTGTTGTGGATTTTCCATTTACATCCACAACAAAGAATTTGCGCAATTTGCGGGTCACTGGATACGGTCCAGAATAGGGTGTACTCAATGGACCTCTGACTCTATCCACATGTACGAATACGTGTGAACAGGTTTCCAGATTTTTGGGAATGTACGTTGCCTGTTCAGGTGGATGTCTTGTGTCCGTAGGAACTAAGGTTCTCATGGTGGTATGAAGCTGATTCACGAAATCCGAAGTATCTGTGTTTGGGCTCGAATTTTGATCGTTGATGAAGAATTCACCGGGAACCTTGATATTTTGACCATATACTAGCTCTGCTGGTGTGCAGTTGAGGTCTTCCTTGACGGAGGTTCGAATACCCAATAGGATTGTAGGAAGTTCTGAACTCCAATGGGATGTATTACATCGAGCTGTTAAGGCGGATTTTAGTTGCCTGTGGAACCGTTCGACAAGACCATTCGCTTTCGGGTTGTATGCAGTTGTCCGAATGCGATGGGAACCTAGGAGCTTCGTGAGCTCAGTGAACAACGTTGATTCGAATTGTGTTCCTTGATCTGTTGTGATGAAGAGTGGGACACCATATCTACAGATATACTCATTGTAGAAGATTTTACTTACGGTTTTTGCGGTCATTTCTCGGATTGGATAAGCTTCTGGCCAACGGGTAAATCGGTCGACTATCTTTAAAATATATAATGATAGCCATTCAATTGGGGCAGTGGACCAACCAGGTCCATGTGGATGTGTTCAAACCTGCCACTTGGTAGCTCCAATTTACCAAGTTCTGATTTTGTGTGGCGGTGAACTTTGGACTTTTGACATGGGATACAAGATTTCGCCCAATTGCTTGTATCAGTATTCATTCTTGGCCAGAAGTATTTTGAAGCAATAAGTTTTCGCGTAGCACGGATGCCGGGATGTGATAAGCCATGTAGACTATCGAAAATTGTCCGTCGCATGTTGAGAGGAACGTAGGGTCAATTTTTACCTGTTGAAGTCTCACACCAAATTTGCTGCTTGTCTGGTAAGTCGATCCGTTGCAGGTTTACGCTAGATTTCGGTGTGTGTGCTGAAATCAATTTCTGCAATTCGTCGTCGCGTTGTTGTTGTACAAGTAATTCCTTCGTGTCGAAGGAGAAGACGCTGAGTTCTGTGAGAAGTGTTTCACCAGAACGAGACAAACAGTCGCTCACCACATTGTGTTTACCTTTGATGTGATGAATGTCGGTAGTGAACTGGGCAATGTAATCGAGATGTCGTAATTGCCGGGGACTACGTTCAGACTTTGACGCAATAGCTGTTGTAAGAGGCTTATGGTCGGTAAATAAAGAGAAATTTCGGCCTTCGACGAAATGGCGAAAGTGTTTGATTGCTAAATACATAGCAAGAAGTTCTCTATCGAAAGTAGAGTATTTAATTTCCGCAGGGGAGAGCTTCTTTGAAAAGAACGCTAATGGTTGCCAACATCCTTTGTTGCGTTGTTGTAAGACAGCTCCAACTGCTACATTGAAAGCGTCGGTAGTTATGTTGAACTGCGCATCGTTCAACGGGTGTGCCAAAAGAGTGACAGCGGCAAGAGAACGCTTGACCTTGTCAAAAGATTCTGTGCAATCTTCGGGCCAAGAGAAGTTTCTTCTGTTTTTGCCTTTCTTAAGTAAAGTGGCCAAATGCCTGTGAATCGGCGATAACAGTTCGGCTAACCGTGGTATAAAGCGGTGGTAATAGTTCACCATACCGACGAACTGCTGTATTTGGCGGATTGATGTTGGTTCTGGAAAGTTTGAAATGACATCAACTCTGTCTTGCGACGGGAGGATGCCATCTTTCGAAATTGTGTGGCTCAAGAAGTCGAGTGACTTCACACCGAAAATACATTTCGAAGCTTTAATATTAATTCCATATGCGGAGAGACGTTTGAATACTGACTCGAGATGTTCACTATGTTCCATCTCGGAACGGCTTGCAACGAGGATATCGTCGATATAAGAGTAGACGAAGTCCAGCCCTTTTAACACTTCGTTAAGGAATCGCTGGAATGTCTGGGCTGAGTTACGAAGGCCGTATGGCATTCGGGTAAACTCAAAAAGCCCGAAAGGAGTAGTTATCGCTGTTTTGTGAATATCCTCGAGAGCCATGGGAATTTGATGATATGCCCTAACCAAATCTATTTTCGAGAAAATAGTAGCGCCGGCGAGTTTCAACGAGAAACTGTGTATGTGG
This sequence comes from Nephrotoma appendiculata, assembly GCA_947310385.1. Taxonomy (NCBI): domain Eukaryota; kingdom Metazoa; phylum Arthropoda; class Insecta; order Diptera; family Tipulidae; genus Nephrotoma; species Nephrotoma appendiculata. The sequence continues at coordinate 306,420,877 of OX371225.1, read as the reverse complement.
GGGATAGGATACAATCTCTGAGATTTGTGTAATTTACCATAAGCTACAACGCAATTTTTTCATATGAAAATCGCGGATAGCGTGAATGTTCAAAAATTATATACGAGAGCCCTACGGCTCATTTCGAAATGGCATTAGGTGATTTCAATTCCATATGGTATCCCCTTTCGAACCTATATAGTCACTATGGGAGCCAATCTCTGAGATTTGTGTAATTTACCATCAGCTACAACGCAATTTTTTCATATGAATCGCGGATAGCGTGAATGTTCAAAAATTATATACGAGAGCCCTACGGCTCATTTCGAAATGGCATTAGGTGATTTCAATTCCGTATGGTATCCCCTTTCGAACCTATATAGTCACTATGGGAGCCAATCTCTGAGATTTGTGTAATTTACCATAAGCTACAACGCAATTTTTTCATATGAAAATATCGGATAGCGTGAATGTTCAAAAATTATATACGAGAGCCCTACGGCTCATTTCGAAATTTCATTAAGTGATTTTAATTCTTATGGTATCCCCTTTTGAACCTATATAGTCACTATGGGAGCCAATCTCTGAGATTTGTGTAATTTACCATGAGCTACAACGCAATTTTTTCATATGAATCGTGGATAGCGTGAATGTTCAAAAATTATATACGAGAGCCCTACAGCTCATTTCGAAATGGCATTAGGTGATTTCAATTTCGTATGATATCCTCTTTCGAACCTATATAGTCACTATGGGAGCCAATCTCTGAGATTTGTGTAATTTACCATAAGCTACAACGACATTTTTTCATATGAATCGCGGATAGCGTGAATGTTCAAAAATTATATACGAGAGCCCTACGGCTCATTTCGAAATGGCATTAGGTGATTTCAATTTCGTATGGTATCCCCTTTCGAACCTATATAGTCACTATGGGAGCCAATCTCTGAGATTTGTGTAATTTACCATAAGCTACAACGACATTTTTTCATATGAATCGCGGATAGCGTGAATGTTCAAAAATTATATACGAGAGCCCTACGGCTCATTTCGAAATGGCATTAGGTGATTTCAATTCCGTATGGTATCCCCTTTCGAACCTATATAGTCACTATGGGAGCCAATCTCTGAGATTTGTGTAATTTACCATAAGCTACAACGACATTTTTTCATATGAATCGCGGATAGCGTGAATGTTCAAAAATTATATACGAGAGCCCTACGGCTCATTTCGAAATGGCATTAGGTGATTTCAATTCCGTATGGTATCCCCTTTCGAACCTATATAGTCACTATGGGAGCCAATCTCTGAGATTTGTGTAATTTACCATAAGCTACAACGACATTTTTTCATATGAAAATATCGGATAGCGTGAATGTTCAAAAATTATATACGAGAGCCCTACGCCTCATTTCGAAATGGCATTAGGTGATTTCAATTTCGTATGGTATCCCCTTTCGAACCTATATAGTCACTATGGGAGCCAATCTCTGAGATTTGTGTAATTTACCATAAGCTACAACGACATTTTTTCATATGAATCGCGGATAGCGTGAATGTTCAAAAATTATATACGAGAGCCCTACGGCTCATTTCGAAATGGCATTAAGTGATTTCAATTCCGTATGGTATCCCCTTTCGAACCTATATAGTCACTATGGGAGCCAATCTCTGAGATTTGTGTAATTTACCATAAGCTACAACGCAATTTTTTCATATGAAAATATCGGATAGCGTGAATGTTCAAAAATTATATACGAGAGCCCTACGGCTCATTTCGAAATTTCATTAAGTGATTTTAATTCTTATGGTATCCCCTTTTGAACCTATATAGTCACTATGGGAGCCAATCTCTGAGATTTGTGTAATTTACCATGAGCTACAACGCAATTTTTTCATATGAATCGTGGATAGCGTGAATGTTCAAAAATTATATACGAGAGCCCTACAGCTCATTTCGAAATGGCATTAGGTGATTTCAATTTCGTATGATATCCTCTTTCGAACCTATATAGTCACTATGGGAGCCAATCTCTGAGATTTGTGTAATTTACCATAAGCTACAACGACATTTTTTCATATGAATCGCGGATAGCGTGAATGTTCAAAAATTATATACGAGAGCCCTACGGCTCATTTCGAAATGGCATTAGGTGATTTCAATTTCGTATGGTATCCCCTTTCGAACCTATATAGTCACTATGGGAGCCAATCTCTGAGATTTGTGTAATTTACCATAAGCTACAACGACATTTTTTCATATGAATCGCGGATAGCGTGAATGTTCAAAAATTATATACGAGAGCCCTACGGCTCATTTCGAAATGGCATTAGGTGATTTCAATTCCGTATGGTATCCCCTTTCGAACCTATATAGTCACTATGGGAGCCAATCTCTGAGATTTGTGTAATTTACCATAAGCTACAACGACATTTTTTCATATGAATCGCGGATAGCGTGAATGTTCAAAAATTATATACGAGAGCCCTACGGCTCATTTCGAAATGGCATTAGGTGATTTCAATTCCGTATGGTATCCCCTTTCGAACCTATATAGTCACTATGGGAGCCAATCTCTGAGATTTGTGTAATTTACCATAAGCTACAACGACATTTTTTCATATGAAAATATCGGATAGCGTGAATGTTCAAAAATTATATACGAGAGCCCTACGCCTCATTTCGAAATGGCATTAGGTGATTTCAATTTCGTATGGTATCCCCTTTCGAACCTATATAGTCACTATGGGAGCCAATCTCTGAGATTTGTGTAATTTACCATAAGCTACAACGACATTTTTTCATATGAATCGCGGATAGCGTGAATGTTCAAAAATTATATACGAGAGCCCTACGGCTCATTTCGAAATGGCATTAGGTGATTTCAATTCCGTATGGTATCCCCTTTCGAACCTATATAGTCACTATGGGAGCCAATCTCTGAGATTTGTGTAATTTACCATAAGCTACAACGACATTTTTTCATATGAATCGCGGATAGCGTGAATGTTCAAAAATTATATACGAGAGCCCTACGGTTCATTTTGAAATGGCATTAGGTGATTTCAATTCCGTATGGTATCCCCTTTCGAACCTATATAGTCACTATGGGAGCCAATCTCTGAGATTTGTGTAATTTACCATAATCTACAACGACATCCTTTCATACAAAAATTCATATATATAAATGATGATTAAATTTCTTAAAAGTTTAATATGTATGTACATATGAAATACAAAAATTTGATCTTTTTTATAAATAAAATTTTTTTTTGTACAATATATTTATTTTTTAGAAATGTGCAAATATTTACCCATAATCGAAATTATGTCTAAAAAAAATTTTTTTTGGACACTCGCGTAAATTTCTGTCCAAAATATAAAAGTGTCCAAAAAATTAAAAGTGTCCATAAACTTCACACCGGTTGCATCTAGCCTCTGATGGGATTCGAACCCAGTACCTCCCGGTCCAAGTGCCGAAGCTTTAACCACTGCACCACTTGTCCGGTTGTTTTTTTTACTAAATAATTCTTAATACTAAATGGGGTATATCCTCCATCCGGTCGCAAATTAAATATTTGCGATCAGAAATATGGTTACTATAGATTTATTTTAATCTAGTAACCATATTTCTGATCGCAAATATATAATTTGCGACAGCATGGAGGATATATCCCAATATCTTCTTGCAAAGACGTGTGACGCATCTAAGTATGCCAAGGTTTCCAATCAGAAAAAACTATTTTACAGCAAATATTGCATATAAATCGCATTATGAGTTACAAAATGCATATTATGTCATAATTTTGCATAATATCCATTTTGTAACTCCACAAACAAATTTTTACATACAAATTTGTTTTTGTATCCTCATTTAATAGAATTAGTTTAAGAAACGTCGTCGTTAGTTTAACAAATCCTAAAAAATTTGTAAAAAAATAAAAAATGAGAATAAGTAAGAGAATACATGGATGATTCATTCCCGAACTAACGGATTCGTGGGGGTAGCCCTATTCCTTGACCCACATGGTCTCCAGACCTCAATCCTTGGATTGGAGCCGCTCCGGTGGCAAAGTGGTCAGCATGCTTGCTCCAGCAACCGGAGGAGCCGGGTTCGATTCCCGGTGGTGACAAAGAAAAAATTTCACGGCTGGTTTAGGATCAATAAATAAATCATTCATTATCCGAAATGAAAATATGATTAAGAAACCTTATTAGAATTATCTGCGTGTATAACGCCTATTTCAAAGCAACCCTCCATTTTAATTTTAATCTCCATTTTAATCAAGTTTTTGCCAAATTTATCAATGAAATCTTGTTACAGAAAATTAAAAAATTTATACTTACCTTCCTTCCTTAGTTTTGTACACATACCACTTGGGGATAATTTTTTATACTAGAGCAGATAATGTTGTATTGGTTTGGAATGCTTATGCAATGCACGGTTCGATAAAAGCCAAAGCAGTTACCAGTCAAATAAGTCTAAGCGTATTCGGCTTAACTAAAGTTTTAGTTTTCAAAAATATCACTCAACTTTACTGGTTTATGTTAGTAAACCTGTGGTTAAAATAATGTATGTGCCTCCGCGCATTAACATTGGAAAATATATAAGAGTACAAGAATGTATTTTCATAAACCACAGCACGTGCCAGCCAAGGATATAGCAGACACAAAAATAAAATAATATACAATGTTACAATTAAATTTTTCGTACAAAACGATTAAACAATTACATTTTTCATGAAATGGAAAATCTACTTCTTGATAAATAATATAAAAACTTGCATAAGGTTTATATTCTTATAAATAAATGTATTGTACATTATATAATAATAATTTGTGATAAGTTTATATTTATATACAAGTTTCGTGTTTGTAACTACATATTTCCCTGGCTTTTCTTTTTGTGTTTTGTTACTCCGATTCCTTTCCATGTCATTTCAACTATGTAGGTAGATAATTTTTCGATTTTATTTAGTTTCAAAAAGTCTTCGTTCTTGAAGAAAGTTTTATAAATTTTTCGTTGCTTTGTGGCAACGTTCGTTTTATCTTATATGTGCTACCTGCTACGATTAGGAACTATAAAGGAATTGTCCTTTGAAAATAGTTTGTTTCTCTGTTATGTTATACGAGTAACAATAGAGTTTATGAAAATATTATTGTGCTTAATAATAATTATTATGAAAATAATTTGTATGCATTATAAAATATAAAGAAAATTATAATGAGGGTTATTGTGTAAAAAAATGGATAAACAAAAAACTTAAATAACTTAAAATAAAGAAATTCTTTACGTGCAATTTCTTAACTGTTTATTGTGGACTAGTTTGTTTAAAATAAGTTTTTAAAAGTTTGCAAAATAATATAAAAAAAATGAAAAAGTTATGGCTCTTGCGGAAGGTAAGCCGGCAGTGTAATTTGGTGTCATTATTCTTCGATAATTTGATTAAGTACAGCTAATTTGTCTGCTGCCAAGTTACTTTCTTGTTACCGAATTTAAAACCTATCCCAAAATTTGCTATTTGCAAGTATCTTAATTTATATATGTATAACGAATAACGTATACAATTTTAATACTTCAAAATAAAATAATTTTAAAAAATATCAAAAGTGTTCGTTCAATTTATTTTGGAAGCCGTCGCCAAATAACAAAAAATTTAATAATGCCTCCAGATTTGACAAGCTTCGGGATTTGCGACTATTATAGTTCTATTGTGCATCCCACGTAACCTATCACTTCAATTGAGAATTTGATTCCTTGATAAATGCCAATATTTCAGTAAAAATAATCGGTTTATCGTATGTGAACCAATGTATATTTTGCATATTTTTCAAAGTGACTGTTAAATGGGCCATGTCCTGTGATGTACCATACTTGGGATCTCAATGACTGACTATTTGAAAAAAAACTATGCCAAAACAATTTAAGCAGAATAGATATTGAATATACGTTTTAAGCCGCTTACAAATACCCTAAACAAAACTATTCCCATCGTTCGTATAATTCATTCATTTATGAATGATCAACAATTGGCTTCTGGAGTGGTCCCAGTTGGTTTTTATCTTCTAACGACAGGGCCTTATGTGTCGTCGACAAGCCGACGGACGGAAGCTTATTTTTTGTCAGAAATCTCCGGGGTATTACAGCCAGAAGAACAACTTGTGAACATCTGAACAACTTATGTAGAGCCCACGTAGTGTCTTTACTAGTACTCCGATACACCCTGAAGTTTGGTAGATCTATTATTGAGACTTAAAGGACCTGGGTGGTCATTTTATGGTGGGTATAAAACATTTTGTGATTGTCGGATATAAAAAAAATGTCGTAGCTTACTTCGGATGAACTCATCCGAAATTGGTTGAATTATACACGTCGTATATAATTCTAATGAAAACGATCGCAATATCTTCCATCTTATTTTTACTAATAAACAAGAAATTGTTTTGACGTTTGCTGTCAAAATTGTTCATACGTCATTAAGTCTTTTCGGTTTTATAATTAAAAAGATACTGGTCTCACAAAAACTACCTCTGAAATTATTTTATTAATTAACCGGGCGGTGAACATTTGAACTACACGAAGAACGGAATAATTCTAATCCTACTTTTAGGTGGAATGAAATTATTCATTCCGGATTGAAATTTATACGGAATTGTTGTTGTAAAATTCCCAAAGTAAGACGCTAAATATTTCCGAAAATAAGACCAATTATTATATTTGTCGTAGTAGTGTTTGTGGTGCACCCACCCGTATGTTTGTCATAGCATTGTTTAATATTCTAGTCTTTTTCGTTTTATCTTTTGGTAATATGATGATTTTGTTTGGTGTATGGTTAAAATTGATGAGTTAAATTGTGTTGATCTTGTTGAGTGATCACAACATCATTAGCTGCATTTCATGACACCACCATGATCCAGATCATGACATCATTTGTTGTTTCACATGTAAATGATGTCATGATCTGGATCATAGTGGTGTCATGAAATGCAGCTATTATATCATGGATGATTATTCTGTGTTTCAATTTGTTTATTGGTACTGTTAAGTCGGTTCGAAACTACGACAGATGATCGAGCAAAATTTATCGAATTTTTCGTTGTTTGTGTTGATTTTTCCATTAATTTAAGTCTCCTATAGTTAATCTTTTGTACGTGGTGTTGGAATTCGTTTGCATTGGTGGTATTTCTATAGTATGGCAGTTGCTATTCTGTATCATCTTACATACGTCAACAAAGTTTGCATAGGTTTTGGGGTCTGCATTAATTAGCTGAAATCTCCATTAAAGTATATTCTTAATTTGAAGTTTGACTATAGGCAATGTTGGAGTAGTTGGAATATAGGTAATGTATACCGGCTGTACCACTTAAAGTGGCATCGACAAATATCTCGAAAAGACGTGTCCTACGAAAGAATGCTTAAGGATTAAGTTGACGTATAGAGAGCGGGACGCAATATAGCGCTATATCTATTGTAATTAATCGACATACAGAGGTGGTAAAATGAGTTAACTTTTTTAATTAAATTGGAACTATAATTTTTTATGGTTTAATAGTATTCTACAATAAAAATCATTTCTATAGCTCAAAACAGAACAAGAGCGAAGGCGGCGAGCGAAATCGCCTGTCATATTAGAAAACACCGAAATCATGCAAAACAAACACAACCATCAACGCAGGCGACGACGATTTTTTCGTTGAAAAAAATTTAGAGTCTATTTCTATTTTTGTTGCCGACGAAACAATGTTGCCAACTGTTTTTTATATATGTATAAGTTGGCATCAATTAACCGTCATATTATTAACCATTTTTTTTTCAATCTAGTAGCCTAATGCCACAACGTCATGTGTCAAAAACACAGAAGGTTATGCCGTTTGGTTGTTTTTTTATCGCCATACGCTGACGCTTTTGTTCTGTTAGCTACAGCGATATCGCGGCGATATTTTTTATTTATTCGTCGACGCCCGTCGTCGTCGCTCTTGTTCTGTTTCTAGCTTATTGGGTATAGAAACCGACGAATACAAGAAACAAATTTCTTATTAGTTATCAAGTCCAGTTCATAACTATGGACAAAAATTCCGAAATCCACATCCGCAATTTTTTCAATTCTGTTGTGTAAGTAAGACGTGTTTTTTGCATAACCTACGTGATTTAATTGGTTAAAACGAAGTAATAAAAATCTGGGATTTTTATCCGAAGTTATGAACCTGTAAACATAGGTGTGTACGATAAGGACAACCTTTCTGACCTCGCGGACTGTGGAGTGCGAGATATTGTACGCTACATAAGTAGCTCTGGATGGTTTCAGCGGGAGTAAGGAGAGATTGGATCCTGTGGTATCACAATGGGCCATTATTGGCCTAAGTGTGCGATAGAAGCCACTCTAACCTAACGTAACCTAACCTGCTATGAAACTGTTGTCAGTTTTAGGAGAGTGGAGTTGTTGTCAAATATTTCCCAATATTTGCTACATGTTAACGAAATGTTGCATTTGACAACCGTGGAAAAGTGGAAATGATTACCGGGTACGGAGAAACCCATACAAGGTCAAAGATGCTTGTGAATTATACTTCAAGTATTATGACGTTTGATCAACCGTCAGCGAAAGGTGGTATTTGTTTATATGATTAAAGCCCAATGCCATTTATAATTATAGTTAAATAAAGTTTATATAACATAAAAACTAATTTTTTGAGACATTGATCATCTTTGGTTATAGTTTTAAAGCATACCGTCATATGTTAGTCACTTTGCGTTAAAAGGCAAAAAGTTTCTATTTAATTAAAAAAGTTTTACTCGCTTTTTTACCGACATGGTGGTGTTGTAAGGGGCTCTCTATCTATACGCCAACTTTGTTCTTAACAATTTTCTCATAGGGTATGTGTTGCCAAAATTAACTGAATGCATTTTTTCCGATAGTTACAGAAAATATATTAATTACAGAATTCAAATATAAAGACACTATAACATAGGTTTAGGTTTCTTTTTAGAACTGTCACCGCAACAACTAAAAAACTATAAACTTATCAGCATCAAAATAGTAACTGTCGCACATAACTCCGTAATTAGAAGTTTGATTTTCATGAAATTTTATTAAACTATTAATGCAAGATTTGAAGTTGTTTGTAAATATTTAACATTTTTTTCACTAAATAAATAAAGTGAGATTCTTTTGTTTTAGTGCAAAAAATGTTAAACCTATTTAAGGAAATGGTACTGAAAGGTTGTCATACAACCACATACACTGGTTACCGCACGAGTACTTTAAACTAAAGTTGAAGGAACATTTGACCTTCATGACTTACATGAAAACTTGCATTTTAATTATTGAGATATGTCGAGAGATATTAAAACAGATTAAAAAGGTGAGACGAACGAACGGATATCTTCCTAATTATTAAACTTCCAGATCCATTCAAAACTGAACTTTCAAACTGAAATCTGTCGGATTCGAATAAAACAAAATAAAAAGTGTCTTTATAAAAACCCCTCCCCTTTGCAAAACACAAGTTGAGCCTGTTACTGTATCATCTATGTTTTATTTTCTATACAATTTTTATGCTTCGTTTATTACTCGCTTGGGCACCACTGGCGGTCTTTAGTTTAAATAAATGTTATCAAAACTCGTGCAAATTGGAAATGTGGAATAATATTTAGATTGAATTTGCAAATTGTATAGAAAAATCGACGATCAAAGAATATGAAATTTGTCTTCTCATACTTCTGGCTCTATGACCAAAATCTGAAAACTTGTTTCGGAAAAGCTCTTATTCGCGAAAAAGCACAACATTCAATGTTACCTTATCGTCTAGTCAAATTTGAAAATACATAAAATATGATTTCCTCACCTTTTGTTATCAGGTTATACATTTCCAATAACCTAATTTAAGCATCCATCATTCATTTGTATTCATATAGATATTATTATTTTTATATGCTTTTAACAAACAAAACAGTAATACCAAATTATTATAATAATGGATTGCAATATAATAAACTACCTATTTTGGAATAATTTGGTTTTCTTTTCGCTTTCTTGATAAAAATAGACAAAAAATCAATATTTTAACAATTTGTAACAGCCATTCAAAAGTTATAAACGAAACACAATATCTTGACGAAACGGAAAACTATTAGTTCTAATAATGTAATTTAATTACATCGATTATAGTTAGATTTTAGATAAATTGATTATGAGTTAAGAGTTTACTACTTTGCGTTTATTCGTTTTAAATGTCTTACAGCCATATTTGCGACAATAATTAATTTACGACATAATATAACAGAAATTTTATTAATTGCTTGTTGATTCCGGTTTGTGTGTTTTCCAATTTGTGATCAATTGGAACTAATTTGCATTATTTTTAGTTCGAGATATATTAGGCGGGCAAAAATACTATCAAATTTGTATCGATAAAATATAATTGTGAATATTGACAACTTGACATTTTTGTTCGTGTTCGTGTAGTACTATCAGGTTTACAATAATTCTGCTATGTACACATAGAATATAAACAATAATTTAAATTTGGAAAATTGTCAATACGCCATATCATATCAAAAAGGCACCCAACCCAGTTTATAAAATTTTCAATTTCTGTGCAGAACTTTAACGAGGAAGTTATTCCAGATAAGGTGAATAAAATTAAAATTTTATTTTAAAATTACGGAAAAAGCAGGAATAACGTCACTTCTTATATAAAAATATTTGTGTGGATGTATTGCTACCCAAATTTTGAGTTTTGGAGCGCTTAGTCAGCATCAGACACACGCATAGTGAGTATTAAACTAAACTATAGCTTGACAATGAAAGCCTTGTCCTCTGTCTAGGTCAACTATAATATTATAATAATTAAATTAATTGTCATTTTAAATATATTTTGTAACCCAATCTGGATTGGTTAGAGATTTTCAGCTTTTTGTGATATCTTCCGAAAAACTTCTTATTGTACGATATTATTTGTAGGTAGAAATACATCTCTGCAATGATAATTGTAGATATAGTACGCATAATGCGAGATGTAGAACGTACTCGGTGAGCCACAATCTGTATTATTATAATATTATGACATATAATCAGTCAGATGAATAAAGAACGGTGTCAATCTGTTGAACTAAAAATTGTAAATAAATGCAACAAATTATCGGTTTTAAATTTAACTGAGAAATAAAAACAAAATATTGACTGTATCCAAATCTACGCTTTCAGGTTGCCAAACTGTTGTAACATGTTGAGTGAAATCGCGTCCAACGTTATGAACATTTGATAAAAACTTGGATAAACTTTTAATTGGTGGTGATTAATTATGACGCCAACAGTTGGCGTACCTGATAGCGCATATTGTACATACAAATTAAAACGTTACATTGCTTACGTTGTTACTTAATTATGAAGACTCATACCTGGCTAGAGTAAGCAAGGAACAATAATAAATTTATTGTCACATTCGAACGTGTCTCTCATGTAATTTATTTTATGTCATTTGTCATGTATCATTCACTTCAATGTATTTATTGTTCACTCACAATTCATATCTACCGGATAATTGATCTCAAATACAGAATCGAAAAAATTCTCACAATCATACGAATTAGTTAGATTTTTGATTTAGTATATTGAAAAATCTTTAGATTTCATTTAAGGCTGTATGGTCCTCAAATTGCTAAAAACGATGCTTAGTAAAAAATCAGTGTTTGACCATAAAATATTACCAATTGACCTAATTTTCTCTTAAGCATGAACTTAGATTTATAATCGAAGGATTAATACATGATTATCAAGATTAGTCCTGAAATGACGTAGAAAATGTAAAATTTAGTTTAACACGTTCGCGGACACTTTCTAAATGTGTAAAACACAAATTTTATAACTAAGCAGTGATGACCACGAACGTGTTCAAAATATTAAATATTTCGATTCTTATCGATCGAAAAATTACGTTAAATGATGTTTATTTGTTTTACGCCGCAGTGACGATTATTTTTGTATCTTTACTGCCCCTAGATGGCAAATCATAATTTAAAAAGTGCTTTCAAGATAAGTGGTTATTAGTGTATTAAATAATATGCAATGTTTTAGATCAGCAATAATGAATAATAATAAATTTATTAATTAATTTTACACATACAGTGGCGAGCAGAAATGGTACATAATTAAAAAAAACATTTTTAGTTTTTAATTTCTATAGTTATATTTTTATTATTTAGAAATAAAAATAACTTGAGGTTTCAAATTTGTATTGTAATATTATTCATAAGTTTTACTTAAAAAAATAACAATAATTCCATTAATTAAAAAGATATATTACACAAAATTAGAATGGGTCAGAAGTATCCATATATGTAGGCACGTTTGGCAATTTAACACCTTTAATATTTGGTCCAAAGTCCCTTAATCAATAACGGATTTTATACGTAGGGGCACACTCTCGACAAGCCATTCTGCGGAGTCATGTGGAGTTTTATTCCATTCCATTTCCACTCGCTGCCAGAATTCATCTATTCCAACCGTCTCCATCTTGCTGAAAAACGATTTCTTCCTCTAGATAACACATTCATCCACAAACTTCACTAGGTTTTCTTTAAGAATATTTAAATATTCTTCCTTTCGCAAAATGTCTTGATCCTCACTTGTGGGTCAACGTTCCACCAGGTGAAGCATCCTCAGGCCATTGTCGATCCGCCACTGTGCTTCATAATTTCCGTAACATGATTCTTTATTTCTTTCTTTATTTTTTCTTTATTTTTTCATGTGGCTGTTTCCAGTAGTAGCACTTCCCATCTGACTGATATCGATTTAGTTTCGTTTCATCGGACCAAATCACCCGTTCCCAATCGTTAATAGGCCAATGTTTATGAAATTTTGCGAATTCGAGGCACGCTTTGATATTTTTGCTGGATAAAGCTGTTTTTTCTTCTTTACGTATGTATGCAATCCTATGTTTTGCAACGCGAGTCTTTTAAAAGTCACTCAATTGCACGAGAATCCCTACTATTCGTGCACGAGAATCCCTACTAAAAGTTGTGGACGTTCCTTTACCATTTGATTTGCCCAAATTCTTCCTTTTTAAATTAAAATACATCAACAATTCAAATTTTGAATAAAACTTGAAAAGAGAACAGGTTAACGTTGAAACGAAATTTCACTTTATGAATAGTGAATAAATATAACGACAAAACAAAAAACAACTTTATTTAAAAGGTATGCTAAAACGGGCATATTTGGATACATATGACCTATAATATAAACAATGAATTTTAATATATCTTTTTAATTAATTGAATTATTGTTATTTTTCTTAAGTAAATCTTATGAATAATATTACAAACTAGTAACCTCAAGTTATTTTTAGTGTCTAAATAATAAAATTATAACTATAGAAATTAAAAACGAATAGAAGAGGCGAGGTAGACGCCAGCATTATAAGTATCAACCGGTGCAACCGGAACTTTTTATTTTGGTTTAATTGCCACTGTAAAATTGACTAATAGAATGCACAGACACACGAGGGAAAAATACAATACAAATATAAAATTGTATATTATACACTGTATATGCACACAAAACTATTGTTCACCTCGCTGGCTTGCGCTGTTATTTTTGGTACAAAATCGACACACTGGTAATTCCCCGGCAATACGGAACTGGGGAAAGGATTTATATGTAATTTCTATTCAAATATTTTCTTTCCAGTCTACTGAGCAGAAAAGAAAAGTTTGACGTAAATATGTATTTTTTTTTTAAATTTAACACTAGCTTTTTACCTCAGTCTACCGGAAAAAAAAAATATTTGAACAGAAATTACATATAAATTCTTTCCCCAGTTCCCTATTCCCGGGGAATTAACAGAGTGTCGATTTTGTACCAAAAATTAGAACGCGAGCTAGCGAGGTGAACAATAATTTTGTGTACATATACACTGTATAATATACAATTTTATATTTGTATTGTATTTTTTTCTCATGTGTCTGTGCATTTTGTTCGTCAATTTTACTAATAGTCCAGTAAATGAAGGAGGAAAAAAAAGCCAACCTGTAAGTTATTAGTTGCAATTTTCATTTTCTGGTGATAAGTGGCATTTGGTACCTCATTAAAAATGAGACCAAGTTTTCAAGAAAACATTCTGTTGTAGGGGGAGAAATGGCCCCAAAAGACCTGGAAAATCGATTTTCGGCGAATATCTCCCAAAATATGGCAGTTAGAGATTTTTTATTCAGATAAGAATTGAAGATCAGTTAATTTTCTACAAAAATGTTCCGTAAAAAGTCGGGTTGAAAAATCCAAAATGTTGAGACTCATGAAATATGCAAGTTTCTTTACAAAATTTGAAATGGGGGGTGTTGCAAATACATTATTTTCAATGTTTTGGACTGTGAAAACCAATTGTAGATGGCGCCACTACAATCTATCCACTGTCAAAATCCTCGGGGCCATAAATGGAAACGCCCTAAACCATGTAATTTTCAAGAATTTTTATGTTCCCGAGCGTCTTGTTTTTCTCGGAGATGCAGGCTCAAGTTATACCAATTAGGAAAGCAGACCATAAGATTAATTACAGCAGGATGGACCCCACCAATTGGTGAAAAACTAGGGAAAATCAGTTATGTCCATATGACAAACTATTGTCAAATGAGGTTTGTCCTAACGAAAACTATAACCTCTAAAGAGTGAAGAATATTTACCCATAATACTCAACAACAATTTCTTGCAGATTCTCGGCAAGTTTTTGCAATTTTTTTTGCAACCATCCGGATCGAGGTTTTTGGAATAAAGAGTTATAAAGTTTCTTTAAATTTCATTTATTATAGAAAAATATATAAAAATACATTGAAATTATGACATAAATCTGTTAATCACCAGTCCCCGCCACAAGACTCCAATAATAATTCTTGGTCATCAACGTCGCTTTCGCCAACAACTCTTTCTGGTTCTAGAGTTTCCTCTAGTTCTACCTCTTCGGATAACGTATCTTGGCTGTCTTTATAATTCGAACACTGGACTCACCTGAACCATAAATAGATGAGCATGGTAGCCCTGCTTTCTTGCATGAGCATGTTCCCTTACATTCTTTCTTACATTGACAAAATAGGATCTTTAAGAGTTCCGGAACCGCTGGCTCTTTAGTGGTTTGGGCCGGAAAGAGTATACCCCCTACACGTTTCCATCCCCATTTTTCTGGTGACAGTTCATTTCCAAGCCACTACTGGGCTTACAGATATACCCGATAAAGGTATTGCCTTGCAGCTTCAGGGGTGGCAAGTTTGCTAGATTGAACGCGGTTTGGTTTCTCTTTCTGTCTCTGGCGAATCGCATGAAGATCTCGTATCTAATTTTTCTTAGGGTTTGTGTATCATCATCACTGTACCTCGACGCAATGACAGTTTGCCCGCCCTGAAATACAGTCTCGTAGGGAAGATTATGGTTTTTAAAACTTTCAATGATCGCTTCCAGTCCCGTGTCTGTGTTCTTCGCAACCTTTCCCTCTAATTTGGCGACTATTGACGTTTTTCCTTTCCAGAAATAAGCGGAAGTTGTATCGCTTCCCGAAATCGCATGGAGAAATAAAATATTGTCTCTAACGAAGGGCCGCGCATCCAATCTCTTGGAGGAAAACATTTGCTGGGGGTTTTTTCCCTTTCCAGGCTTCAAGAAATAAATTGTTTGATCTTTTGGAGTCATGGCTGTTATCAGTAACGGGATGTCAATATCCTCTGCCACTACTACAACTGGCGGGCCGTTGACAGCATATTTCTGCAACGCCGTATGTACGTTCAACGAGTCTGCATCATCTATTGCTTGTCAAGCTCAATAAAAACAATTTTGTATTATACATGGCATGCTTGTATGTACACTACCGCTCAAAAGTGTTGAGGCACTGTCAAGAACAGCATAAACATATAAAAACTCAGTAAAAATGTGAAAATATTTATTTTTTAGGTACATATACACATATATTAATGGCATTATACTAAATAAATGTCAAAATTAAAATGCTCAATTTAAATTTTACTTTCATTTATGTGACCTCCCCTTGATTGAACAATCGCAGCGCACAATCGAGGCATTCTGACAATAAGTTTTGCCAGAGTTTCTGGCGTTATTGAGTTCCAAATTGATTTAAGTTTGTTCCACATAACAGTAGCTGATGTTGGAGGTGATTGCTTTACTTCCCGGTCCAATTCTTCCAACAGTAATTCAATAGGGTTCAAGTCAATGCTCTGGGGAGACCATTCCATAATTTTAATCGTTCCTTCATCCTCTAAATGGCGAAGATAGTCTTTACATAATTTACATTAATATTTTGGGACATTATCTTGTTGAAAGATAAAATGATGACCCAAAAGTCGAATTCCGGAAGGTATTGAGTGGTTCTCCAAAATTTGTTCGTAACCTTCTTTTTTTGGTATTCCATCAATTTTCACAACATCGCCTACACTCTCTCTCTCTCTCTCTGGCCTTCACATCCCATGAAGGGATTTCGCCGCCTGCACTAAGGCCCTCCATCCATCACGATCCACCGCTCTCGTCCTCCAGTTTCGACATCCTAATGTTCGTAGATCTTGTTCGATGTCGTCGCGCCAGCGTAGTCGGGGTCTTCCTCTACGACGTACTCCGGCTGGTTGTTGGTGGAACACTTTATTTATCATCCGTTGTTGGGGAGACCTTGTAACGTGGTCGAGCCATCTCACTCGATTGGATTTGATGAATCCGATAATATCGCTGCCTCCGAGGAGTTGCTTTATTTCGTGATTCGTATATACGAATCCGATATTCGTTGTTCGCAACTTTAATTGGACCAAAGATTGACCGGGCAACCCTCCTTTCGAAGGTAGATAATAATCTACAATCGTTAGTGTTCATGGTCCAGCTCTCGCTTCCGAAAGCCAGCACAGGTCTTATAAGTGCTTTATAAAGTGCGAGCTTGCACGACTGCGATAGATGTTTCGATCGCAATAATCTTGATTTGGCGTAGAAAACTCGTTGTCCGGCAGCGATTCGGGCTTTTATTTCTGCCTGCATATCATTCGATGATGTTAAAACTGACCCGAGGTATTTAAAGTTTTCGACGCTATCAAAGTTGTGGTCGCCAATTCCGAGATTTGCCATAGAGATGTTCCTAGGTCTTACTAAATATTTGGTTTTACTGCTGTTCACCTCCAAACCAAGTCTTCTTGCGCAGCGATCGAGCGGTATGAAACTGTCTTTGATATCGCTAGGTCTTCGGCCAAGAAGCACGATATCATCTGCATATCCAAGAATTTGGCCTGACTTATTAAATATATTTGAGGCTTGATGAACATTTTCCGGTAGGGTAAACACTTTTGAGCGGTAGTGTATATGTACAGGGTTATCCAATTCGAGGTTGATAAAGTAAACTTAAAAAAAACACACAAAATATTCGGAATGTATTGTAATTTTTATTTCATTTTACAGATTGATCCTTACCATTTTTAGTTAAACAAGATATCATTCAAATGTCCTCCACGGGACTTCTTACAGGCCTTGATTCTTTTGAGGTAATTTTCAATGACTTTTCGGCACATTTCGGGCGGTATCTCGGCCATTACCTTACGAATATTAGTTTTCAATTCGTCAAGAGTTTGAGGATTGTTTGCGTAAACACGATCTTTCGCGTAGCCCCACAAAAAGAAATCCAAAGGCGTTAAATCACAGGATCTTGGAGGCCAATTGACATCAGCCAATCGCGAAATCAAACGTCCAGGAAATTTCTCTTGCAAAAGATCTCGATTTGCTCGTGTTACGTGACTGGTTGCTCCATCCTGTTGGAACCACATATCGTCAAGATCATAATCTTCGATTTTCGTAAAAAAATAATCGGTTAACATGCGGCCATAGCGCTCAGAATTGACGGTAACGGTTCGTCCATGGTTGTTCTCAAAAAAATACGGCCCAATCACACCACCAGACCACAATGCGCACCAAACAGTGACTTTTTCCGGGTGTAATGGCTTCTCTACAATCAATTGTGGATTTTCTGAGCCCCAAATTCTACAGTTTTGCTTATTAACGTATCCACCAAGCGAAAAATAAGCTTCATCACTGAAGAAAATTTTGTTCGAAAAATCAGCATCGACGGCCTGTTTTCCGCGTTTAATTTTAACGCGTTGGTCGTTTGTTAAATGCTCCATATTCTTAAATGGCAGAATGTCAACTAAATAAATGACAGCGTACTTGACGTTTATCTTTGACAGATGTCGGTATACAGATTTCTACTTTATCAACCTCGAATTGGATAACCCATAATTAGTATAATTCATATAAAAATATAATTCATTGATTGACCAATTTGATTTATTCGTAAATATCTCAAATAATTTAATTTATTATCAATCGAATGATGAATATTTGTAATTTTCCTCGCCCACCATATATTTCTTCGCTGCCTACTATCCCGGATGTAGTGACCTACATTGTTATATTCTGAGCTAGTAGTCAACTTTCATCTCTTTAATATATGAGTATACTTGTTCCTAATTAACACGAAAGTCTTTTTCTGTAGTTTATGACTGTAGGAGGCGGCAGGATTGTGGTGCTAAAATTTAAACAGACATAAATCACCTAGTACTAACGTAATTGACTATGAGGGTGGTATATGAATAAATTCGTTTAAGAAATCGGTGAACTCGTGAACTCGGCGAACATTAATACAAAAACATTTTTATGAACTTCAATGAAATTGTACGAGGAAATTATTCAGAAGATTTGGAAATAAGTCAGTTCATTTTTATCCATAGACATCCTTATTTTCTGTTATTTCTTCCGAACTCGTTTCCCAACAGCAAAGTGTCTATTTCCTTTGGGCAATGTGAGTCTATTGTTCTCCTTCTGATCAGGCATGGATTACTCCATGTCTGGTGTACATTTTTCAACTTTTTCATCCAGATGTTCCTTCTTTTTAAGAGGTTCATTAAACTTTTTCTATTAATCTGTATATGTATGTATCATGGTATAGGATTGCATGGTTTGGACATGGAAACTTCATTATTTTCACTGAGACTGAATAGTCTAGAAGAGAGCTTAGAGCTCGAGCCATCAACCTTCTTCGGGTAATGTATTGATAGTTTCTGAGACGTATGTATATATAAGTTGAATAGGTCAGATAAGTGACACCTATTGGCCAGAAAATTGATTTTATAGTGATTTTCTATACTGCTAATTTCAACCAAAGTTCTTCGAAACTAGTCTTGATTTTCAATGAGTATGTTTTTCATTGAAGTATCCTCAAGATCCTCCTTCTTATGGAGGGAACATGGTTTTTCAGTAGATACAAATCATTTTGGGATGTCCAACCAAGCGAGAATTTTTCATATTCGAAGCCGAACTATATTAAACTATCCCAGTGGTTTTGTGTAGGTGATAGCTGCTCAAACTACCTAAAATATCTCGGTTAAATAATGTAATTTGGTCGGCAAATCTCTAACCCGTTTTCGTACCGCTAACTATAACAATACCGCTAAATAAAATCATTAACAAGACATTTTTGTACCATCCATCCAACCACAAATACGAGTAATAGTTAAACAGCGAAAACAACTATTTTAAAACTCAGATTACAAACTGTATGTACATTAAAGAACTTTTATTACAAACAAACTTTTCCCTTTCTCCTGTTGTAGGGAGCCTTACATAAAAAAATGCCATTTAATTTTCTTTTATAACGGTAATAAGACTTAATTTAATAATAATTATTTGGACCTTGATTTATTCTTTCTGCATTGTATGTAGTTACCGTGTACGTTAGTTAAGCAATAATATATGTACAAAGAATTAAATTTGGTATTTATAGAAAAATTTTATTATCCTATATTGAACTCTACCTAGATAATAATTTCTCCAGACATGGCAGTTTATAAGTTTCTTTTGCTTTTGTTGCTCAAAATTTTTAAAATGCTATTGAATGGAAAAACATAATGTTCAGTTAAGTTCAGCAAACAGTTTTTTATGATGTGTACTGTGTAATGCATTTATTATTATACCTTATCAACAGTTGCACGTAACATATTTAAATAAATGGTTTTTGTAGTTTCGGTTTTAGAGTTTTAGAGACTGTTGTGAGTGTTGTTTGGTGTTGTGTATCTTGTGCAGTTCAAATTTTTAGTTTTAAAATGAGTGACAGTGAGGATGTGTTGATAAATAGCGATACTGAAGAGGTGAATTGAAATCATTATTAATTTTAAGATTGGTCCTAATCGGGATCTCTAAGTTAGGCATAGTTGATATTATTTGTTTGTAAAATGATTAAAATTATTTAATATCTGCATTAAAATATTTTAGTGTTTTTATTTATCATCATAAAAACTACATATCAAAAACCAGTTGGTTTTTTCAATTTAAAGTTAATATAAACCGGCCCGCGACCATAATTGTGCGTGTACGAAAGAGAATCATGTCAAAAATTTATTTTTGTATGTGTTTTGGACCAACATACACATATTTTGGACAACATCAGTAACAAATCAAAATTAATTTTTTTGTTATAAAAATTCCTTTATCATTTAAAAAAATTAAAAACCGACAAGTTTTGGATTGCGTGCGTTGAATGTGCCATACATTTTTGTGTCCTTTTCACACGTCCACATTTCATAATTTGCGACGAAAATATTTACGCCGAACACGTTCGGCACAAAATTTAGTATATGTGGACACACCTTTACACGTAAATTTGTAATATGTATTTCTACAATTTATGAAAATAATAAAAACATTTAACATTTTATTATATGAAAATCGTACTTTCAGTTCGTTAAAATTTTAACTCACTGAATTACTTTAATTTAAAATTTAAATTTTATGTATACCTCGGTTAACCACTTAGGTGACACCACTTAAGGGTAACCACTTAAGAGTGGTTTTTCTGTGAAAGTATGTCCAAAAATTATCAGGTTTTTTTTACATTTCTTTAGAACATAATTACCAAGTAATCTGAATACAATGTTTTTTTTTCATTTTTTAACAATTTATTCAATAATTTTGTTTGTATGATATATCCTAAAACGATATATCTTATAATATATATATATATATATATATATATATATATATATATATATATATATATATATATATATATATATATATATATATATATATATATATATATATATATATATATATATATATATATATATATATATATATATATATATATATATATATTATATAATTACTAGCTGACCCGGCGAACTTCGTACCGCCTCAAAATCAATAAATAATGTTTAAAGTTATTATAGCTTAATTAA
Source organism: Nephrotoma appendiculata (assembly GCA_947310385.1). Taxonomy (NCBI): domain Eukaryota; kingdom Metazoa; phylum Arthropoda; class Insecta; order Diptera; family Tipulidae; genus Nephrotoma; species Nephrotoma appendiculata. The sequence goes on along the minus strand of OX371225.1, from coordinate 306,399,637 downwards.
ATTGAGTTTTTTATTAAGATAAAATGAATTTCTCTCTCTCTTTCTGGCACTGTATCCTATCAAGGGATTTGGCCGCCTCAAATAAGGTTTCATAATCATATTTTCATTTCGGATAATGTGTGATTAATTCATTGATCCTAAACCAGCCGTGCAATTTTTTCCTTGTCACTACCGGGAATCGAACCCGAGACCTCCGGGGCGGATAAAATGAATACTCCAAATTAATTAAAGTCAATCAAAATGAAATGTATTTTAATTACATTGAAATGAATGTAATTCACGTGGCAGCAAGGCTTTCGTTTTATTGAATTGATTCGAAATGATTCGCGTAGCATTATGTTGCACTACTTTCTTTTAAACTATTTGCTGGGTGGGTTGCAATAGGGTCGATTCCCTTCAGTAAAGCATCTTTTGATATACGACATTTTTTGTTTTATTGTCAGGTGCGAGAACGAACAAAGCAGATGGTTTGCCGACACATGAACATGCTACGTACAATTGGCCGTGAGAGAAACATTCATTTTCTAGATTTAGGCCGCAAACACTCAAGGATGGGCCTTGTGATTTGTTGATCGTCATGGCAAATGCAAGACGAATCAGAAATTGAATTCGTTTAAACTCGAATGGTATATCGGTTGGGATCATCAGAATTCTCGGAATGAGAACTTCCTCACCTTTGAACTTTCCTTGAGTTTTCTCAAAACCAAACGCGTTCCGTTATAGTTTTGTTTGATTCAGGTTTCGTAGCATGATGATTACTGCACCAACTTTCAGTTGTAAATTGTGCGGTGGCAAGCCAGCCAGATCCAATGAGTTTAAAAATTCAGTTGGGTAGTTAGTTGCTTCGTCTTTGTTTGTCACACAGTCGATAGATTTGAAGGAATGAAGTGGACCGACGATTAGATTTTGAATTGTGAAATTTAAGTGATCCACATATTTGTTCTTTGCCGCAAGAATTACTCGTTCACTCACCCAATTGTGATTTTTGTGGTTAGTAATGAAGTTCGGTAACACTTTGTTGATGAGCTCGTCCTTCGTTGAGACAAAATTGTAAAAGTTCTGAGGAAACGAAATCAATCCGTTCGATTCTTCGACCGAAACACGGCCATTACCGATAGTCAGCAATTGCTTGGAGAAATCTTCGGCAGATGGATCGTTTAACGATAGACAATCAAATTAAATTTTTCGCTCGAGCTAAAAAATGAAAACAAAATATATTTCTGATAATTCCAATATCATCGTTGTATCTGTCATTTTTCGTTAAACTGCGTATACGTATACGCAAAAAAACAACATATTTTTGGTTGTTTGCGGCTATTTACAGAAAATGAACTCGCAGTTTAAATTTTTACGTTTAAGATGAAATATCTCTTTTAGGTTGTCTCTGGTTTAACAATGCAACTTGCATGTTTGTCGTCGGCTGAAGTTTCATCACACAGCGCCACGCAGAGTCGACGGTTTGAGGCAAGCGTTTATTTCATCGATAGCGGTCGATCTTGGAATCACTGGTATTTTTTGATGGAAATCGCCGGACAGTTGAATCATCGCGCCTGCCTCCAAAACATCTTGAGTCATTGCTTAGATCTTTCATAGTTCGATTGAGTGCTTCCAATGCGCATTTGTACGCCATTGTACATTCATAATCGATGATGATTTTACTTGCTACCAAAACTTTCGCCATTGCTGAATGTTTCGCAATGTTGCAAGTCGGGTTTTCAGCCGATTGAAGGTTTATCGACGATTTCAACGCTAAGCAATCTCGCACGACCAGTGGCCAAAATCAATGACATGAGGAGTGCCTTCCCAGTTCCACCGGGCGCATCGAAGAAAAATAATCCACCATTTCCATCATGAATTATATAGTTAAGTACATAAAATAAAAAGATTGGATAAAAAAAATAAAATATTAATTTGCATGCAGCCTCCAGTCGGATTCGAATCCAGTACCTTGCGCCCGAAGCGCCGAAGCTTTAACCATTGCACCACTCATCACATACAAACTACACATACAAAATTCATATAAAAAAAGGTTTTTTATTAGATTTTTGGGGTTTTCCTTTTGAGTTTTTAAGACTTTTCTTTTTTCCCCAAACCACCACTGTATTGAGACGAATAAAATAAAAAAAATCATTGAAATAAGTGAATCCATTCTCTAGATATCATCATAAAAGTCATTCCATACAAAATGTATGAGAAAATTAATTTTCTTGATAAATTTTTTATGGTCAATTTTTCCGATGTTTTAATAGTTATTATGCTATTCGGAGCGAAGACAAATCCAACAAAATAAAGATCATAAAAATCGGTTCAGCCGTTCTTGAGTTATAAATGGTGTAACTAACCCAACTGTGTTTTATATATATATATATATATATATATATATATATATATATATATATATATATATATATATATATATATATAGCAGACCGAGCAAGACTCGGGCAACTCAAAAAACAATCAAACTACGCGCCCGAGACACGCTCGGGCAAATCACTCAAGTAAAAAATCCACTACGTGGAATCCGTGCTGCTTCAATCTCAACACTGAAACTGTCAATTATCAAATATACAAATATCTTGTCTTGTAGTGCCACACAAGATAAATGCAACGGATTATTAAATTTAACAAAACAAATAAAATTGTGTTTTGTTATTCAAAACAAATGAAACCCTAAATTATTGAAATAAATCTGAAACTCATTGGCAAATATCTAATTTAAATTTTAAATTCATGATGATTCGATGTAGCCTGCTACGAATCCATAAAGTTATTTCATGTCGTGGTTGATCGAAAATCCATTTAATTTTTTGCGAATCTAGGATCAATAACATTATTATAATTATAATAGTTAATGACATTGCAGTAATATTGAGGATAACACAAGTTTTCGCGCATTCAGCAGAGTTGTTCGAAAATTATTATTTGTATATCACTTGTAATTTGCCTATCAATCTTTAAATTAGCGTATATCACTAGCCTACCGAATTTTAATCCCGACATTTAACACGACACATAAGATTTCCTAATACGTTATTTGTAGTATCGATACTACACAGGCGTCAATCATTCACCGTTGTTGTAGAAATAACAAATTTAATTTTTGGTCTGAAGCGAGTTATATCATTAATATCGGTAGTCCAGTAAAGTCTATTCATTTTTTTCCGTTCAAATGGATTTTTTTATAGTAAATTTTTATACTTTTTCTATCTAACAAGCCGATTTATTGTTATGGAAAAAATTCAAAATTGGAAAAGTTTCGTAATAGGCGCCCAACTTCAGAAAGAAATCAAATCTCTGACAATGTGTCGTCTGTTACGTATTTAATTGTGGTTCGCTCTTTAACGCTCCTTTTTAACGTCCATTCCCCGTGCAACATGGACTGCTACACTCGAGGCGGCCACAGGACAGGTCCATTGCAGCCGATATTTTTGTTGTCCATTTTAAATCCCGCAGAGAGGGATTATTTAGTATCGGCGATATCCATTTTCTTCTGTTCTGCTTCCATTAATTCCGTTACAAGTTGCAACATAACAAGAAGGAAATATTCATCAATTGATAATCAATCGACGTTTGTGTTTCTTAGAAATATCTAGAGAATTCTTGATCAAACTTTCGCGGTTTTTAGGATTATGAACCGGTGAGTTTGTAGGATTATTAAATGTTCCCTTGTCTAAACAACTACTTTGTTATATTTTATTATGCGTATTGGTTGTGTTATTAGATTGTAAATATTGGCAGTTTGACAGCTCGGTATTTGCTCTACCTTGTATAAAGTTCTCATATTTGACGCAGATGTCACTCATTCTCTCGTTTTTTGATTTTTTCCGAAATTGACTGAAACAGCAAACTTCATTCTTACCCCATATTTGAAAAATTGGAATTCTAGTTTTCATTATACACTGCTCGTCAGAAAATTCCGGACACTACATTTTTTCAGTAAATATTTGTGTTTACGGTAACTATTCGCACTATTCGGTAACTACTCGTACAAGATTGTACGAAATAATATAATATGCGCCAAAAGACACTAAAGGTTTTTGTTTAACCCTAATGTGAGTGACGTGGGTACGGTACCCGGGTACCTTTTGCATTTTAGACGTTTATTTTTGTATGTTTTCGCCCAATAAAAACTAATTTTTATGAGAACTTCTAGTTCGATTGGTAGATTACGATCATACTTAAAAATGAGAAATGTTACAACTGGGATGAACGTGGAAAAAATAAGTTTCCATACAAAATGCATTTAGGTTCTTATCACTCAAATTAAGATATTTTCTCTTCACTCACATGAGGGTTAATATATAAGCATAGAAAAATAAGTTTACCATAGATTTCTCATTTTGATAAATCGAAAGATAAAAATGAATTGCGTAAAAAGTTCTGACGATTCCAATGTCATGATTAATTGTATTTGTGACAATTTGAAGTAACCACAGCAAAACAAATGAAATAACAAAATTTCCGAAAAACAAAGCGGATATTGATTTATCTTCATCTTTATTCAAATAAAAATTAACAATCGATCTGAGCGGTCGGTACTTTAACCTCGAGTTAATCGAATTGTGAAACCATGAAATCATCATCAATTTGAATTCAAAATTTCATAAAGTTTAAAATTTTTATAACATTGGCCGTTTTTTGAAAGTACCCGATTCTTGCCCAATCATGCTGTTTTGGAATTTAATTTAAAGCTTCCGCATGAAAAAAATTCTGCCGTGACGTGACAATAGCTGTCAACATAATAAGTTTAAGAAAATTGAAAATATTTTATCTCGTCCATGACAATTAATACCAATTTTTTTTTTATATATTAATTGTCATGGACGAGATAAAATATTTTAAATTTTTTTAAGCTTATTATGTTGGCAGCTATTGTCACGTCACGGCAGAATTTTTTCATGCGGCCGTTTTTATATTGGTCCTAGGGCGCATACTCGATTGAAAATTAAAAATTGTAAAGCAAATGTAATTCTTTCTTTCATCAAATGTTTTGAACATTAGATGGCGGTAACAGAAAATTTTGTTTGGAATTTCGTGCCATCTCTAGAGGCCCCAGCCTATTATGAAATATTTTAATTTCATAATACATAGTATAATATCCGCGCGGATCGGATTTTTTTAGTTTCAGAAAAATTTCATGATAGACCCCCTGATTACTCAATGCGCTTGTTTAGCAATCTTTTATTCTCGTGCAGAAAATAAACATTTTAAGCCCTATATACAAATATGTGTTTTGTAATGAGAATTTTACTCGAAAATTTATTTAGCATTATTTCAGTCAATAGCACTATTTTGACGTCAATTTGCAACCATCCAATTATATAAGGAAGTTAGCATACCTATGTCTTCGCAATTAAAGAAGAAAATGATGGCTGTAACAACATAAATAATAAAATTATAAAGTTTACTTATTGATAAGAAGTAGATTCTGCTCCCGCAGATTTACATAATTACCTTAGTTTTTAAGATTTGAAAACTTATTGTTATTTTCATGTTTGAAAGATTCAATAAATAAATAAAATTGGTAAAAAAAATCCATCCATAGAAAATAATAGTTGGCAACACTGAGAGACGTATAGATTAACCATAACGGCGATCCTACGTATGTAGTGTACACCACATTCTTTGAGTAACGTATATTCAATATCAAAAGCCTATTTGAAAAACGGATTTTAATATAAGGGAAGGATTAGTTAATCAAATCACAGAAACGACTAGAGCTGTTATTGTTCTATTACTTTCGATTACCTAGGTTTTTGGTTAAAAAATGATATTTAAAATATGTTTTTCTACTAGCTTCAATAAAACACTATTTTTTCAACTTATTTCAATGTGCGCTTTAATGAGGGTCCACATATACAAAAATTTGTGCCGAGCGCGTTCGGCGTAAACACTTTCGCCGCAAATGCTTATATACACACAAAAATTTTCGTCACAAATTTTTATGTCATTGCCCATTTTCAGTTCTCAAGCCATGCGTGGAAATAATTGAGGTCTAGTCGACAGTCAATAACAAATCAAAATTAATTTTTTTTTATAAAAATTCGTTTATCATTTTATTGAAGTTGACAATTCGATAAAAATGTATATTTGTTGAATGTCCGAAAACTCAAAAAGCGTCCACACTAGAGCATAATGCGTCACAAATTCTTATGATTTTGTGACTGATTTTGACCTTTATGTCTGCCAACTGTTGCCACATAATGAATAGTGAAATCATCGTCAATTTGATTTCACGATTTCATAAAATTTAAAATTTTAATAACGTTGGCCATGACTTGAAAGCACCCGATTCCTGCCTAATCATGCTGTTTTGCAATTGAGATTTATATTATTGAAAACTAAATAAAAGAAAATGTAGAAGATTCAGATTTTGAATCAAAACATTATTTCCTGTCTACTTCCTCTATTGTGGGATCTGGGACAAATACCTCCTCGCCCGATTTGATAGATTTTAAAAGAAGGATTGCTGTACTAAGAGAACATCAGCCACATTTGTTGTCAGTTCTCTGTCCGTTTTTTTGATGGCTGTGAATCTTGGATGAATGTCTTAAGTAAGATTTCTGGCGTTTGCAAAACAGTCTCCTACCAAACTGATGTTTTCGGTGCATTTCCTCATAAATTCGCGCTTATTTTGTCGGATGAATTTGATAATTGAAAAAAAATGGATGTGGCTTTCCTGGCGCAGCGATATTCTGTGTAAGAATTTATTTTCGACGAGTTGATGGCACTGACCGTTGATCCAATCATTACACGTGATCTTAATTTGTAGTTTTACGTAGTGGTTTTCATTATGCCAGTCTAAATTTTCAGTAACAGGTAGCGCTGGCTGGAATCCTTTAATTTTTTGCTTCGATATTACAGGGCACGGACTTCTTTGCTTGATTATTAAATGTGGATGATAATTTGTTCTTGTATTTGAAAATATTGAGCACACGATCGCTGTTAATATCAGCGCTTTTATATGTTCTAACGTCAGTTATACTGCTAAAATGTCTCTTCGAGATCATAACGAGATTAATTTGATTTTCGGTTCTTCCATCATTCGATCGCCAAGTAACACGCTATTATACATTATAGCAAGTTCGGCGACCCGTTGGCCGTTAATATGTGGTGTGGTTTCTACAATCCAAACGATTTTTTCATTAAAGTTGCCCACGAAGATTTTGATGTCATATTGTGCAATATGTTATTGTTGATGTCTCAACAGGAATAAATCGTTCATATCATCTGGTTTGTATTTTTGTGATGAATCCGATAAACTAATCCACGCCTTCGTATAGGGTTCATAACATGATGGTTTTTGTGAGAGTAGGTAGTTAGCGCACCGCTCAATTCACTTTTCACGTTTGTGGATCGCACGTACTGGTGATACATATTAAAGGCACCTAACCATACTTTGAACCCGTTTATATAGCGAGCCACTCGCTACAAGACAGACGCCTGCTTTAGCCGTTCCTAACGTGGAGAAAATATGCTGATTTGGGATTGAATTTAGGGTGCTAATGATTCGTCCTTGTGACATGTAGTGCCCATATCAACTCCTTTCATATAGTATTGGCAGCAAAGTATCAATTATAATATATGAACATGAGAATAAGGCAGTTCTTTCGACTTCAGTAATTCCATTTAAATATATTTGAAACACCACAAATTGCGTGGTCTATAGAAAAATGTATTTTACCAAATGAAACGTCCGCTCCCTAGCATCCGGGTAAAATTTAGATTCCGGATAAAATTTAGATTCCGGATAAAATTTAGATTTGTTCTGTTGATGTTTTTATTAAAATTAATTTGAGACTGACGAGAATTTTATAGAAATCACTTAAAACTGGTATCAAATATTCTACATATTAAATTTCATAAACTAGGTGCAAATTTGTTAATTTCTTTTACTATTTTCATATGATAAGGCGATATTTTTATTACAAATTATCTACAAAAGTGTACGTATACAGCGAAGTTAATTTCTATCACTTTTGAAAAAACAATCCCAAATTGTACAATCGTAAATTGTAAAAATTTCTAATAACAAAAATGACTAAAATTTCTAACGAAGCATTGCAAAATCCTAGTTGTACACAGTCTCTCCAGGGACCTTATCATTGTATTAACAAATTTCAATCTAAATATATTTAAAAAATATTTTTAACGGCTTTTCTAGCAGTTACGAATTAATTATTGCCCTATTCCATAGGAAAAATCTGCTGTCAATAATAATTAATGTTGTCAGTAAAATGTTACTGAGAGTTTAGTTGTATTAGTTGTATTTTTTATGGCAGCATTGTTCACACAATGCCTTCTAAACTACAGGCCTCTTACTACTCTCATTTTTAGCACATGACGTCAATTTATGATTAAACCGAGACTGCGCATTATTATTGTTAAGATATTTACACTAACAAAACAACTAGAGAAAGCCACAAAAACGTCGGCTTAGCGTGTCGTCATCATTTGGTGTAAGCGGCCTGTAGTTTAGAAGGCATTGGTTCACACATCTACAAAAAAATTATGTAAAGATAAGAAATGTTTCTCACTCTCATACAAAATAAGTCGTTCACCATTTTTACAGTCAAATGTCGCTGTCGATTTGTGTTTTTTTCGAGTTGAAATTTGTTAATGTTAGTGGTTTTTTGTGGTACAAAAATTAAAATATTAAAATATATAAAAAAAGAAATCGAAATGTACGAAAATGTAAAAATTAAAACTTTTATGAGTTTTTAGGTTATGCCAAAATGTAAAACCATAAAATTTTACTATAAAAATGAAATAAAAAATATTTCTATTCTTTGTCATTCTTATGGAATTTTAAGATTTTTCTTGCGTTTTATCAGTAAAAAAATTGCTGTCAGTAAATTTCTTCCATGGAATTAATGCTTTAGTTGCGAATTACGCAGGCGTCGCATGGGGATTCATAATCTATTTTTCAAATTTCTAATTTGTTGTAGTACACTTGTTGCCGAATTTAAGTATTTCTCAATTATCACTCTGTACACTGTTGATTTTAAACAGTGCCTACATACAATTTAGTCGTGCCTTGTTAGAGATTATTCCATTTCATTTAGTGCATCCGTCGATGTTGCTTTCGTTATTCCAGTATGCCCCCCTTCACATGGACTGCTGTACTAAAATCCCTTTTCTAAGCATCATTGATCTGGTAGCAATGCATGTTTCGAATAATAATCGCCAAATAAAAGTATAGTATCCGTCTGGAATCGAACATGCGGGCGTTGGGATAATAACACTTTATAATATACACCTTAACCAATGGACCATAAAGTTTTATATGTATTGGTGTGTAGAGAAAATCATCACAGCAGACTTCAATCTTAATAAATTAAAAGAGAATAATTTGTGTTTAACAGATTTTCTATCGATTGATAAACGGTTTATTAAATTATAAATTGACTGACGTCAACATACATATTCGATTTGATTTATCGTACTTAGTTTTTAAAATTTGTCGTCGTATATTTCATTACAATAACGGACACACCCTATATATTTAACTAGATATTATAGTTTAAAAATTACACATAAAGCGAATTTTGTCACTACGGGAACTCTCGCACGGTTCTATTGACATACCTCACATTCATAATTAAAATTGATAACGAGTATTAACATTTACTAGGACGATAAAAAAAGAAAACGTTATGTTATTAATCTGTAGCTAGTTCAATTTGTAATTTTATTGTAATCTTAGATGAAGCAGCAAACATTCAAGCTTCCTAAAGGTGATGGTGTGGATGCTGCTGGTGCTGAAGAATATGAAAATTGGGTCAAATCACGTACACTGGTCAAACCAGATGACCAATTGGAGTTGAATGAGGCAGAACTTACGGAAGAAATTCCAAAAACTCTAACAACAGATAACCCAAATGTGAAACGTAATTTGGTTATTTACAGCTTTAAAGAAAGTGGATATGTTTTCGTGAGTATAGAACAAATACATTGCAATTTGCAAAATAAATAGTAGAACCATGATTAATGGAACATATTTGTTAAATTAGTTACCACATCCGGGAAACACAGTCACTCTATTCGAATTTGAAGGCACAGCCATACACCGAGACTCCGATGAGGCGAGACGGCAAATTGAAGAACAAGGGATTGATGAACGTAAGCTTGCGTTGCTCAGTTATCGTAATACATCTAATCAGTTTTTTAAATACTTAATTCTGAAACTTGTATGCTTGTTTTTTGATATTTTGTTAACACGTAAAACTATTTTAAACTCTCTGCATGATATTTAAATATGGTATCCAAACGACTTTCAAATGCCCGTCACTCAAATATAAGAAATAATTTTCAAAACATAAATAAAAATAACTGGCATTATTGAATATCGCTTAAATCCACCTTAATTCTAGATTAATTTTACAATCGTATTTTTTTTATATATACTTTTTTATATTAATTTAAAAAAAATCGAATCTTCTTCCAAATCACCATCACCATAATTGGATTGGGAAAATACTAAATTATTTATTAAAATCTATCTAAAGAGATCACATTTGGTGTCGAAAAACCAGTTGAGAAAAAAGTTGTTGTCGAACAGACCGGTGATGGTGAAGACGAGGAGGAGGGCGAAGGTGAGATGGAAGGTGAAGGTGCTGAAGTTATGGAAGGTGAGATATATTTCTTTATTTGTAAATTTTAAACAGTTACGAAACTTAATAAACATTAAAAATTCGCTTAGACAATAAAAACTGGACCGCTAGCGTATCGTTGAAACTATACCATTCTATGATCTCTAGTGCCCTTAATTGATGATGCGAACGTTTTAAACGGCCGCAAAATCAATTGAGCTTCGTACAGATATTTTAAACAGAAAAAAGATATCGCTAGCTCAGTCTATAGTATTTACGTCCTCTAAGTAAATTCTGCACGTAAGCAGATATATATAAATATATATATATATATATATATATATATATATATATATATATATATATATATATATATATATATATATATATATATATATATATATATATATATATATATATATATATATAATATAATATAATATAATATAATATAATATAATATAATATAATATAATATAATATAATATAATATAATATAATATAATATAATATAATATAATATATATATATATGTATATATATATATATATATATATATATATATATATATATATATATATATATAATAGTCTTGGTTAGTTGACCAACATGTCGTTTACGTAGTTCCACACGCATTTAAATTACGTAATAATATTTTTAATTAATTTAATAAAACGTGTGTTTACAGAGGAAGTGAACGAAGATGAACCACCACCAGCTCCAACAGCATCAAAAAAGAAACTAATCAATCAGTTTAATTTTTGTGAACGGGCCGCCCTCACCTACAACAATCCCTCGCGAGTAATTATTACAAACATCTGTCGTAACGACTATTCCACTTTGCTTATTTTTATGGTTGAATTTTAGAACGTGGACACCCAAACTATACCGCCGCCTAGGTCAACGTTTGGTGCGGATGCTCTCCAATGGATTATTTATGATACATACACAAAAGACTATGACGAGCAACAAAAGGAGAAGGAAAAGGAGAAAAAAGTGGTACACAAACGAGAGAAAATAGTTACAAAAGAAGATAAAAGTAAAGCTACTGAAGAGTTGAATAAAAAATGTTTGCAATGCTGGCAGATTTTGGAACGAATGATTAATCAAAACATTTACGACGATATAGCACAAGACTACCGCTATTGGGAAGATCCGTCTGATGAATTTCGAGAGGAGGAGGGCACTCTATTACCGCTTTGGAAATTTTATTATGAAAAAACTAAGAAAATGTGTGTTACTGACGTTTGTTTCAATACGTTTTACTATGACCTATTTGCAGTGTGTTTTGGTTCCCGTAACTTAATTCTTATGCTCATGCTAAAATTTACCGTTAATATTATAACTTCTTGTTTTTTAGTTGATTTCATGAAACAGGGAAGCGAAGGATGTGTGTGCTTATTTACAATAAAAAATCCATCATTCCCAGACTTTCGAAGTAAATATTATTTTACCGTAGAATGGATTATTTTTATTTTTCTAAACGACTTTTTTCAGTTCAAACAGAGAGTGGTGCAATGTGTTGTGATATCCATCCAAAATATCCATATTTACTAGCAGTCGGTCTATACGATGGCAACGTTTGTGTTTATAATTTGCAGATCGGTACAAAAGAACCAGTATACATGTCACAAGGTGTGAATGGCAAACATTCGGAATGTGTTTGGGACATAAAATGGGGAATTGATATGCCAGACGGTGAAATAAATTTCTATTCCGTGTCGGGCGATGGTCGTGTATTTAGTTGGGTCTTGATGCAAAATAAATTAGCACTAACTACAATAATTACATTGTATCTAGAGAAAGCGGTGGTTGGTGGGCCAGATGGTACAGATATAAAATTAAAGTGTTGTGGAACTTGTATGGAATTCCATCCAAAGAATTCAGAAATATTTTTGGTTGGCACTGAAGAGGGGTTGATCTTTAAATGCAGCACAGCGTACAGTTCAAAATATTTAATGACGTATCAAGCCCACTATCTGTCTGTCTATCGAATTGATTTCAATAAATTTAATTCGAATATTTTTGCTTCGTGTAGCGGTGATTGGCGCGTTAAAGTATGGGAGGATATGAGAAGTGAGCCACTATTTATATTTGATTTAGGTTCCGGTGTAGGCGATGTTAAATGGGCACCGTATTCGAGCACAGTTTTTGCCGCGGTTACAAATGAAGGGAAAGTGTTCGTGTTTGATCTGAACGTGAATAAATACAAAGCCATATGTATTCAGCCTGTGGTATCAAAAAAGGGAAATAAATTAACAAGGCTAGCGTTTAATCAAAAATTACCATTTATCGTTGTTGGGGATACAAAGGGCACTATTATATCATTAAAATTGTCACCAAATTTACGTTTAAAAGTGAAGCCACCGAAAAAACAGCAGTGGTTGGATCAACATACGCTGCAATGCATGAAATTGGAGAAATTGTTGTCCCTTGTGCGTGAATTACCAGAGGGTGAAACCGTTAAAGATACAACAACGACAGTTCATTCTTAAATTTTCGTGATTTATGTATTATATTTTGTACAAAAAATTATATTTTAATTAATAAACGAAACTATTTAAAAGATTTCATTCGTCAGAACAGTGCCATTTATCAATAGTACCTGTAACTGTAAAAGCAAACTTTGGTTCGATTATTACGGTCTTATTATAAATTATTCTATATTCTGTGTGTGTATTAATTATTCTGTATTCTATATTCCATGCCTATGTAATAATATAGACGCTTTAATTTTACCGAATTGTGGACCGTTAAATCGAGGATTTACTGTAATTTTAACAATAATGTCACAAAGTCGAAATATTTATTATCACGATGACGATGAGGAATTTAGAATTCAACGACGTTAACGATGCTCAGTCAATTCGTTCAATTTAATATGAGCCAGAGTTTATTAAAATTTATCGTATGCCGCCAAAACTACCTAGCATTCATTTTTAAAGCAAAACCGCCATTCCACACTTTGATTCTTTCCTCGTTTCTTTCCGGTTCACCTACAAGAAGGGCAAGAAAACGAGCAAAGAATCACGACGAAAGAATCAAAGGTTACACAAATTTATTTATTGGATACAAAAATTAAATTTACTGGAATTTTATCTGGTTCATCTCGGTTTTTAGAAATTTGATGAAACTACAGAATAGACATAACGCTATTTTACTATGGAAAAATTTGGACTCATGTTTTTGAGCTTGGTTTGCGATATGGTAGGAAAAATTCGTTGTTTTTGAATATTTTTATTTCAAATAAACAATTATGAACTCACAATGAAGGTTTGACGGTATATTTAAACAAAAAACAGTTAATTAACATAAAATCATTACTGTAAATATTAATATTCATATTTAAAAGTTGTTTTCTATAAAAAATTTAAGGTAGGAAAACAATTTCTTGGTCTAATAAATAAATAAATAAATTTCTTGGTCTACGCAATGTCTGTTCTGGTTATACATATTTGTATTCTGTGCTTAGGCATCAAATCAATCGAGCAGCTAATTGACGTTTGTGGTGGAATCACGATATGAAACTTAAACCAATTTTAGTCAGAAGTATTCCAAAAAAATATATTTTCATATTAAAAATACAATACAATATGTAATAACAAAATAATAGTCGCTACGATAAAATTAGCTGGAATGTTTCCGATTTCGATCATTTTCTCGATACCAACTTGTCCTTTTATTGATGTACCATTCAGGAAGGAAACTTAATTCATTTCGATCATGAAGTTTTGTTAATTTTATAAAATGATCACTTTCCGGATTATAATCATAACGATAACATGTATAAGGGCTATTTATAGAAGTCATATCACTTTTAATCATATGTATAAAATCAATAAAAAACTGCATGCATACAATCGACGACCAATATGATTCACTGGCTTTGGCAATATCTGGAACTGACATTTCTTTAATCTCGTGCACTATCCCATTATCGTCCCTTAAACCAACAAATAGTTTTTTAACGCCTACCAAAAAACTTTGACACCACCACTTAATAGCTTTAAATTTGTAGAAATTGCTAAGTTGCCTTGGATTATTCTCACGACGTTTAACTTTTAATTCTATAAATTCTAATTCGTTAAAATTTATTTCGTCGGTTATTTTTGTATCATGAATGATTCCATCCATTTCGGCGCCATACAGTACACGACACCCTCCGAAATATGTTGAATACATTGAACAAAACTCCGCGGCAAGCACCACTGGTTGGTCTGTATTCGGTGGTATGGCCGGATCGTCCGTTAACATAAATTGTTCGAATTTAAATCCATAATAACAAAACCGTTTTGATTGTTGAGTTTCGTTCTGTTTTCCAATTTTTTTCTTATCTGTTTCTAGAGCACACAGGTATATAGTGTTGTGCCATTTTGTGGCTAAAATACTCCAATCATCCCGGTTTTCATACGGTGTGCACATAATTAGTCGAATCAAGCCACGGAAGCAGACAAAATCGTGCTCCACCTCGGTCAAATTATCCAATATAAATTTCAGCAAAGAATCTATTCGTTCATCGATATTTGGTTTAGGTTTAGCAATTTCATAACCATCATTTAGATTCAATTTAGTCTGTATTTTACAGTTTTGGAGTCGCAAGTATTTTAAATTTGAAAAATCCGGCACATATTCACGTCTTTCATTTAAACTAAAATATCCTATTACTTTTGGTT